>UESW01004503.1:503292-557949 GCA_900491605.1 Calamus simplicifolius
CGATGATCCGACGGTTGCGATCGATCCAAGCCCTGATCCCGATCGGCCACGACCGATCTCGGACCGTGGCGATCCGTCCGATCGGCGACGATCCAACGGTTGCGATCGATCCAAGCCCTGATCCCGATCGGCCACGACCTATCTCGGACAGTTGCGATCTCCGACGGTTGCGATCGATCCAAGCCGTGATCCCGATCGGCCACGACCGATCTCGGACAGTGCAATCCGTCCGAGATCGGCGACGATCCGACGGTTGCGATCGATCCAAGCCCTGATCCCGATCGGCGACGACCGATCGCGGACCGATCGGATCGGTCCGACGGTTGCGATCGATCCAAGCCCTGATCCCGATCGGCCACGACCTATCTCGGACAGTTGCAATCCGTCCGAGATCGACGATGATCCGACGGTTGCGATCGATCCAAGCCCTGATCCCGATCGGCCACGACCGATCTCGGACCGTGGCGATCCGTCCGATCGGCGACGATCCAACGGTTGCGATCGATCCAAGCCCTGATCCCGATCGGCCACGACCTATCTCGGACCAATCGTCCGATCGACGATGATCCGACGGTTGCGATCGATCCAAGCCGTGATCCCGATCGGCCACGACCGATCTCGGACCAATCCGTCCGAGATCGGCGACGATCCGACGGTTGCGATCGATCCAAGCCCTGATCCGATCGGCGACGACCGATCGCGGACCATCGGTCCGATCGGCAAAGATCCGACGGTTGCGATCGATCCAAGCCCTGATCCCGATCGGCCACGACCTATCTCGGACAGTTGCAATCCGAGATCGCGACGATCCGACGGTTGCGATCGATCCAAGCCCTGATCCCGATCGGCCACGACCGATCTCGGACCGTGGCGATCCGTCCGATCGGCGACGATCCAACGGTTGCGATCGATCCAAGCCCTGATCCCGATCGGCGACGACCGATCGCGGACCGTCGGTCCGATCGGCAAATCCGACGGTGCGATCGATCCAAGCGTGATCCCGATCGGCCACGACCTATCTCGGACAGTTGCAATCCGTCCGAGATCGGCGACGATCCGACGGTTGCGATCGATCCAAGCCCTGATCCCGATCGGCGACGACCGATCTCGGACCGTGGCATCGTCCGATCGGCGACGATCCGACGGTTGCGATCGATCCAAGCCCTGATCCCGATCGGCCACGACCTATCTCGGACAGTTGCAATCCGTCCGATCGACGATGATCCGACGGTTGCGATCGATCCAAGCCCTGATCCCGATCGGCCACGACCGATCTCGGACCGTGGCGATCCGTCCGATCGGCGACGATCCACGGTTGCGATCGATCCAAGCCCTGATCCCGATCGGCC
Source organism: Calamus simplicifolius (assembly GCA_900491605.1). NCBI lineage: Eukaryota > Viridiplantae > Streptophyta > Magnoliopsida > Arecales > Arecaceae > Calamus > Calamus simplicifolius. The sequence goes on from UESW01004503.1 coordinate 504,642, forward strand.
GGACCAATCGATCGTCCGATGGTTGCGATCGATCCAAGCCGTGATCCCGATCGGCCACGACCGATCTCGGACAAATCCGATCGGCGACGATCCGAATCGATCGATCGATCGCGGAATCGGTCCGATCGTCCGACGGTTGCGATCGATCCAAGCCCTGATCCCGATCGGCCACGACCTATCTCGGACAGTTGCAATCCGTCCCAGATCGACGATCCGATGGTTGCGATCGATCCAAGCCCTGATCCCGATCGGCACGACCGATCTCGGACCGTGGCGATCCGTCCGATCGGCGACGATCCAACGGTTGCGATCGATCCAAGCCCTGATCCCGATCGGCCACGACCTATCTCGGACAGTTGCAATCGATCGACGACAATCCGACGGTTGCGATCGATCCAAGCCCTGATCCCGATCGGCCACGACCGATCTCGGACAGTTGCAATCCGTCCGAGATCGGCGACGATCCGACGGTTGCGATCGATCCAAGCCCTGATCCGATCGGCGACGACCGATCGCGGACCGCGGCATCGGTCCGATCGGCAAAGATCCGATGGTTGCGATCGATCCAAGCCCTGATCCCGATCGGCCACGACCTATCTCGGACAGTTGCAATCCGTCCGATCGACGATGATCCGACGGTTGCGATCGATCCAAGCCCTGATCCCGATCGGCCACGACCGATCTCGGACCGTGGCGATCGTCCGATCGGCGACGATCCAACGGTTGCGATCGATCCAAGCCCTGATCCCGATCGGCCACGACCTATCTCGGACAGTTGCAATCCGTCCGATCGACGAGATCCGACGGTTGCGATCGATCCAAGCCGTGATCCCGATCGGCCACGACCGATCTCGGACCGTGGCGATCCGTCCGAAATCGGCGACGATCCAACGGTTGCGATCGATCCAAGCCCTGATTCCGATCGTCGGACCGCGGCATCGGTCCGATCGGCAAAGATCCGACGGTTGCGATCGATCCAAGCCCTGATCCCGATCGGCCACGACCTATCTCGGACAGTTGCAATCATCTTGCGATCGATCCAAGGATCCCGATCGTCTCGCAATCCGTCCGATCGGCGACGATCCGACGGTTGCGATCGATCCAAGCCCTGATCCCGATCGGCGACGACCGATCGGACCGCGATCGTCCGATCGGCAACGATCCGACGGTTGCGATCGATCCAAGCCCTGATCCCGATCGGCCACGACCTATCTCGGACAGTTGCAATCCGTCCGAGATCGACGACGATCCGACTGTTGCGATCGATCCAAGCCGTGATCCCGATCGGCCACGACCGATCTTGGACAGTTGCAATCCGTCCAAGATTGGCGACGATCCGACGGTTGCGATCGATCCAAGCCCTGATCCCGATCGGCCACGACCGATCTCGGACCGTGGCGATCCGTCCGAGATCGGCGACGATCCAACGCTTGCGATCGATCCAAGCCCTGATCCCGATCGGTGACGACCAATCGCGGACCGCGGCAATCGGTCCGATCGACGACGATCCGAGGGTTGCGATCGATCCAAGCCCTTATTCTGATCGGTCACGATCGATTTTGGACCGATCGCTATTTAACATAATTAATTTTTTTAAATATATAACGACGCAAAGGGTTGCGTCGTATTTTTTTAATATGATAATTATAATATATTAAAAATTAACTTTAATTCAAATAATTATGATGCAACAAGTACGTCGCTATATTAAAACATAATTTTCCAAATTAATATTTTCGCTTATTACATCGCTAATGCGTTGCTATTTAACATAATTAATTTTTTAAAAAGATTGCAACTCAATGTGTTACGTCGTAATTATTTTTTCTCATATTTATAATTTATCAAAATTAATTTTATTTAAAATTATTGCGATGCATTTATTGCGTCACTATATTAAAAATAATTTTAATTTATTTTTTGATTTATTGCATCGCTAATGCGTCGCTATTTAAAATATTTAATTTTTTCCAAAATATTGCGACGCACTGGGTGGCGTCGCAATATTTTTTTAAAATATTAGTACTGTAAAAAATATAATTCCATTTAAATTATTTACGACGCAATTGTGTCGTCGCTAAATTAAAAATAATTTTTCTATTTTTCTAGTTTATTGCGTCGCTAAGGCGTCGCTATTTAAAATATTTAATTCTTTTCAAATATTGTGACGCACTAGTTGGCGTCGCAATATTTTTTAAAATATTACTACTGTAAAAAATATAATTCATTTAAATTATTTGCGACGCAATTGTTGCGTTGCTATATTAAAAATAATTTTTTTATTTTACAATTTTATTGCATCGCTAAGACGTCGCTATTTAAAATATTTAATTCTTTTGAAAACATTGCGACGCATAATTATGCGTTGCAATATTTATAAACTATTTATACTTTAAACAATATAATTTTATTTAAATTATTTGCGACGCATTTGTTGCGTCGCTAAATAAAAAATTATTTTTCTTATTTTCTAATTTATTGCGTCGCTAATGCGTCGCTATTTAATATATTTAATTCTTTTAAAATCATTGCGACGCAATGTGATGCGTCGCAATATTTTTTTCGATAATTAGATTTTATAAAATTTAATTTAATTTCAATTATTTGCGACGCAATTGTTGCGTCGCTAATTTAAAAATAATTTTTCTAATTATCTATTTTATTGCGTCGCTAATGCGTCGCTATTTAAAATATTTAATTCTGTAAAATAAATTGCGACGCAATATTTGCGTCGCAATATTTTTATTAATATTTATATTTCATAAAAAATTAATTTAAAAATATTGCGATGCAATATTTGCGTCGCAATATTAAAAATTTAATTTTTTTTTGTTTTTTTTGGTTAATTGAGTCGCTAATGAGTCGCTAATGCGTCGCAATATTTTGTTGTCACAAAGGCATCGCAAAGAGGTCGCAATTTAGCGACGCAATTTTGCGTCGCTAAATTTGCGTCGCTATTTCGGTATTTTCTTGTAGTGCCTAGTGTTTTGGAGCTGACACTTACAGTGTCTGGAGCCGACTCCAATGCGGGAACAGAAAGCATGTTTTTGTACTACTCTGGAGCCGACACTTACAGTTTTCCGGAGCCGACACCTGAACGCGGCGAGCCGACACTTACCTTTTCCGGAGCCGACTCCTCAACGAACTTTTACTTTCTATTTTTGGATACACGACTTGGAGCTGACACCTGAAAAGTTGGAGCCGACTCCAACCTGTTAGGAACGGATTTTCAAATTATCAGAACGACCTCCAATGGTAATATTTTCTCACCTAATCTCTAACTGATACTTTTTTTTTTGTGTATAAGAGGAATCCAAGGATAGAAATAACGGCTAGTTTTTCACCTAATCTTGGATTAAAGAGAATTTATAAAAGGGAGACCGTCCGTTTGAAAAAATAACGAACGAAAAAAAAAAGGAAGACGGAAAATAGAGAGAAAACTATTTAAAAATCCGAAAAGTCTTGAGCAAGAAATCAAAGAGGAAAGAGTCAAAGTTCAAATCCATCAACTCCAAAAATCTCAAAGAGAAATCCAAGGCATTCAATTTCAAAATCGGATGATTTTCAAAAGAAGAAAAAGAGAGCCAAAATCCCTGTTTTTCCCAACTTCTCATCTACAAATCTTTGTGAAGAATCCGAGCTGAGGCCTGATTCAACATCTCAAAGGAGAAGAGGAAAAGAAGAAAAGCTCAAATCAACTCTGCTTCAAACAGCTTTTCTAACCTTGTTTATTTATATTGAATATTTGCTCATTTGAGGAGCTGTTTGTTATTGTAAACTCTATTCTCATTTGTTTTTGCTAGTTCAATCAGGGGGATTGAATTAGTGGAGGTAGTATTCCTCGGGTCAAGCTAGATTAGCTTAAGGTTTGGGTTTTGTGCTGGTGAGCCCGGAAAAACCAGCTGGGTTCGTTGTGATCCCGTGGAAACAACAAGTTTTGAGTTGTGAGCTTGTAAAACAACTCGGCTGTAATCTAGTTGATTATAGTGTGGACCCAAGTGGTACTTGGGAGTGACGTAGGTGTTGGATATACCGAACCACTATAAAATCCTTGTGTTTGCCATATTTTGATTCTCTCTCTATCTCTTTGTTTGTGGTTAATATTTATCCTGCACTCAATCTTGTGTATTCCAAAGCCAATCGTTTTTAAAAGGTTAATTTTTTAAGAACTCAATTTACCCCCCTTGGGTTGCCATAGTCCTCATCTTTCACCTTGCATTAATTGCACTAACACCTCTTGGCTTACTACCACCAAAAATTAAAATGCCCATGAATGCTAGAGGTGATGGACAACGTCTCGAGTTTATCCCTTTTTGAAATTATTCTGCTACTTTGTTGCAGTCCACCTCTGGCTGATTGCTGAGCCTTTGACTGAGCTCTTTCAGCCGCCGGTGTTGTTCATCCAGATGCCTCCTCATCTCATGATTAAGGTCCTCCCCAGATGACTCAGAAGATGAGCAGAAGGCAGTAGACCGCAGTCTCTTGAAAGCTTCGCAGTGGCGGTGCTTAGGTGAACTTGATGGCGATAAGCTTCTCTATGACAAGATTTCTCATGGGTGAATCGCCGCCTAACTGGTGCAACTATCATGGGTGATGTGAGAGGCTTGGGCTGCTGCCGAGTGGCCAACGAGCATTGCTTCTGCAACTCATGAACTGCTGCATTCAAGGCTTGAACTCATTGATTGAGGATAGCCAGCTAGTTGATTAGAGCAACTGAGGTTGATGGTAAGGGAGGAGCAGGGAGAACGGTCCTTTGCTGCTCAGTGCGATGTGGATGCCCCCCGGCATGATTGGTGAGGACCTTTGGCATGCGCATCACCACCATGGCTATCTTAGAGGGGACAAAGACTTATAGCTCAGGGAGACAGAGCTTCTTTTTTTTCCTTCAATGCGTCCCCCTTCCTGGCATGCCAATCTGTTATGCCCGATCACTTTGAGTCGGTGTCCTTGAGCGTCGGCCGTTTCTCCATAGAAATATCGGTGCCCTTCCTTTGTTTTCAAAGCCTGCAAGAAGTCCCACGGTTGGGTATTCCGGCGGGGACCCTCCGATGCTCAAGTTAGTGCTCTAGGCAACAGCCGTGAGCTTGAGAAAGCTCGAAAGAGAAAGAGAGAGAGGCTCAGAATGAGCGTGTTGAGTTTTTCTGGAGTTACCTGGTCGGAGGTCCCTTTTCCCCCTTTTATTTATATTTGGACTTTGTCTTTTGCCTGAGAGGCTTGGATCTTTGTCATCTAGTGGAATTGAGCCACGTGGGTCCTCATGATGGATCATGACTTCTGGGGCTTATCTGATCTGAGTGATTGGGGTTGTCATGATGATTGAAGACTTTTGGTAGATAAAATGTCAGGATTAATATCTGTGAGACCTGAGGTGCTGCCACCCGTCGAAGATTTTATGAAGATACTTCTTCTTAGTGGTATGTCAGAGCTGCAGGCATTGTCTTTTAGTGATATGTCAGAGCTAAAAGCATCGTCCTACCTCATGCAAGTCATGATTTCATCCGCAGATCGAGTGTGCACAGCTGGCCCTTTCTGGTACATTGATCTTGAATATTTATTTAATGGTCAGAGTCATTGTTTAGTCTCCATGAGTCCCTTCTTGAATTAAATAAAGGCTAATAGTACCCTCGGACCCATAGGCCACTCAAGGATGCCTCTGGCTCATGCATATGCCACCTGATACGTGGAGAAGCTATATCTCCCCTTCATCCAATTCTATTGCCTGGACCTGGCCCCTAGTGTGCCATGGAGACCGTACCCTCTACCTGGCGTGTAGAGTCAGAAGGTCTGCAGAAGGTCGCAGCCGTTGGGCGAGGGGCCACCGTGGATGGCCGGCTAGGAGGAGCTTGCTGGCTAGGAAAAGCAGGCCGCCTAGGGACGTTGGTGGCCGCCTAGGGCCTCTGCTCCACGAGGCCATTGCTGGCTGAGGCCAAAAAGGCATCTATGGGACCTGGGTCCGGTGAGGCCGCCTAGGATTGCTCGGGGCCGTCTAGGATTGCTCTTGGCCGCCGTCATGGAAGTATCGGGGGCCGTCTGGGATTGCTCAGGAGCCGTCTAGGCTGCTCTTGGCCACCGTCATGGGAGTGTCGGGGGCCGTCTAGGCTGCTCTTGGCTGCCGTCATGGGAGTGTCGGGGGCCGTCTAAGCTGCTCTTGGCTGCCGTCATGGGAGTGTCGGAGGCCGTCTAGGATTGCTCGGGAGCCGCCTAACTGGGAGAAGCTGGAAAAGGTCGTCGAGGACCTCCGTAAGATGGGGAGTCGAAACTCGCCATCCTGGCTTCTATACGCCATCTTTCATCATGCATGGGACCAAAAAGGGAGTCAACGTGGCAGCTATAAATGCACGTGGCCTTTATAAGACCATAAATGCCTAGGCACATAAATGCGATAGAGAGCTATCGTTGTGGTGGGAAGTCTGAAACTGAAGCCGCCTAGAAAGGTCGTTGAGGAAGGCCGCTAGGACTGCATGGCCATTAAGGAAGGTCGTGGAGGAAGAGGCCGCCTAGGATAACCGTTGAGGAAAAGGCCACCTAAGATGACCGTTGAGGAAAAGGTCGTTCAGGGATAGGCCGCTTAGGATTGCTGCCTAGGATGAGAGGCCGCCTACAATTTCCTTCCGTCTTTGTATCATTAAATACTGTCCCTTGATTTGCGGTCCTTGGGAGAACCCACTCACATCATATATCTCTTTTTCTTTTTGTTCTCTTTCTTCATTATGATGGACACTGGTTGCAACAAGAAGCTGCGGACGAAATTAAATGCCCACTGCGTTCTTGAAGAGAAAACCCAGTAGGCTGCCTAAGAACTAAGCCGCTTAAGAAGGCTGCCAAAGATTGCCGCCTAGAAAAATTTGTTTGAAAATTTCTGTTTTTATTATCCATGGGCTTGTTAACTGGTCCTATCAACTGCAATTTTTCTGGGTAATTTGTTATCGTATTGTGTTGATCTTTCAGTTCCTGATCTTGATTTATTTTGCACGCCTGGATCTTGATTTGTTCATAGATAACATGGTGATGGATATCTCTTTAGTCTTAGAGCTGTGATAGTCGAAACATATTATTCCTGTGTTAAAATTAATTTTATACGTTAAAATTAAACATGGTGGGAACTATTCATATTGGGTCAATTTTTTCATACTCAATGTTATTTTTTAAGAACCTCTTTATCTTTTATACTTAAACCCTTCTTTTTCTAATCAATTTGGCTCTCTTTTCTCTCTCTCTCTCTCTATTATATTTTAAAAAATATTATATATTATTATATTTTTTGAAATGTAAAATTAATTTTAAGTATTAGAATAATTATATTATATTATAGTTTAAGCAATTTAAAATTTTTAATTTTGAAATGATCAAATTAGTTAAAATTCATGTAAAAATTATTTTATTTAACACTATATATTAATTTTAATTTTAATTTAATTATTTATATGATTTGAAGGTTGTTTTGTTGGTTGATATGTACTCTAATTCTGGTAACTCTAGATGAGATGAGACTCATGAGAGGTTCATTGTAATTTAAGCCACATGAGGAGTGGCTGGGGGATTAAGCATTTTTACGTATAAAACCCACATATTATAAACATTTCTAATTAAGGGGTTGTCTGGACTTTCTTCGGCAGTCGGACGCTCGCTGGTTCTCGTGAAGGGGTGCTGTCGGTCATCATGTAAGGGACCCGGACCGATCTCTCTTCTCCTCGTCCGATGGCGCTTCGAACCCTCAGATTTCTAGGCTTCCTCCGTCCCTTCCATGGAACCCGGTACCCTCTCTTTCCCTCCTTCTCGCCTCGATTTCTCTCTATAGATCTCCTCGAGGAGGCTTCGAGTGCCCTCGAACCATCGCGTCCCACGGTCTCCGAGCGATTCGTCCTCGAAGAGCTCTCCGATCTCCTCCCGATCAACCCTACATCCTCGAATCCTCGCCCTTTTGTGGCGAATCCAGCTCGGGAATCCACCCTTGCACGCGTTGGGGATCGCCTCCTCTCGGCCGATGAGAAACTCAGAGGGGTTTTCCTTCAGAAGCTCAGAGGGAAATCAGCCATCGAATCCGCCCTGTCATCGACCGCTGTTGATGTCACGGCGGATATCTTCGCAGATGTATTGAATAAGGGAAATTTGGGAGGTGCGGCGATGGTTTTGTTCTTTAATTGGGCATTAGAGCAGTCCAGAATGTCATCTTGCGTTGAAACCTATAATGTACTACTGAAAGCATTGGGAAGAAGAAATTTTTTGATTTTGTGGAAGAAGTATTGCTTCAGATGAAAAACAATGGGATCGAACCCAGTTCAGAAACTTTAGAGATCGTAATGGATAGCTTTGCAAGGGCTCGTCAAGTTTTTAAAGCAGTTCAATTCTTCGATAGATTGGAGGAGATTGGAGCTAAATCTGATTCGGAGTCCTTCAATGCACTGGTGAAGTGTCTGTGCCGTCGGTCTCATGTCAAGGTTGCTAGCTCTTTATTTAACAAAATGAAAGAAAATTTACCTTGTGATAACATGTTATATAATGAAATTATCGGCGGGTGGGCCAAGCTTGGTAGAGTTGACAAAATAGAGAGTTATTGGACGGCGATGACGGCTGAAGGATTGGACCCTGATAACGTTACATTTTGTCACCTTATCGAGGCATTAGGAAGAGCTGGCCGGATTGATGATGCTGTTGATGTCTTTGAGAAGATGGAGGAGAAAGGTTGTGTTCCAGAGACCATGGCTTATAATGCGATGATTTCTAATTTTATTTCAGTTGGAGATTTGGATAAGTGTATTGAATACTACAAAGAAATGTCTAAAAAGAATTGTCTGCCAGATATTCATACATATAACAAATTGATTAGTGCTCTCCTGAAAGTTAGAAGGGTGGCAGATGCTGTTGAAATGTTTGATGAGATGTTGAACCAAGGAATTCTGCCTAGTACTGGGATGATAACTGATTTCATCGAGCCTTTGTGTAGTTTTGGACCTCCTCATGCTGCTATGATGATTTATAAAAAGAGCAAAAAAGTAGGTTGTAAATTGTCGATGAAAGCTTATAAGCTTTTGCTGATGAGGCTTTCAAGGTTTGGTAAATGTGGGATGGTGCTGAAGATCTGGGAGGAGATGCAAGAAAGCGGTTTCGCATCTGATAAGGAGGTTTATGAGTATATTGTCAATGGACTTTGCAATATAGGGCAGGTAGACAATGCTGTGCTTGTGGTGGAGGAGTCACTGGAAAAAGGCTTTTGTCTTGGAAAGGTTATTTATAGCAAATTGAACAGCAAGTTGCTGGAGATGAATAAAGTTGAGACTGCATACAAGCTCTTTCTGAAGGTCAAAGATGCACGGGTTAATGCAAATGCACAGAGTTTTTGGCGTGCTAATGGTTGGCATTTTTGATCTTGGGATTCGATTGTACTTGTTCTTCTGCAGCCGTAAGTGATCAGTTTCCCCACTAGATGTAAAGTACTGTTTTATTTTCCTCTAAAATTTTAGCTGCTTATATTGGGTATGATAGTCATGTTTCTTTAAAGATACCTGCCTCAGACATGTTAAAATGAAGAACGAAATCAGTTCACAGAATGCTTCTTTTGTTATTTGATGGTCATATAGTATTTCAGCAGGGAATTTGTTTATGAAATGTAGTTATAATTTTTTTTTAGTCTGGAATACAGTTGACTAATCGATAACCAAAAGATAGTTCAGAATTTATTGGGACAATTTAGCAGTTTAGCTTTGTGCATTTTGTTAAGGTTCATCTGTGCATGTCTGTGTTTCTTTTGGTGTATGTTCTAGAACTGAGCTGAGAATGTGTGCAGGAATCTTAAATACAAGTCATATTAAATATGTCAGTGTCACTGAATTCTAGAATTATTTGAGTCATTTTAAACTTAGCTAGCAATTCTAGCTATAATCAGATTTAATAGATACCCCAAATTTTGATTGATTTATTGATAATGGAAGGTTCAGTTGTAGCTACATTCAAGCAGGACAATGAAAAAGAGAAATATATGAAGGGGAAGCTTCTTTTATTGGAATTTACTTTGTGATAAAAAAAAAGCATGTCCTGCGAGTGTTGAATTTGGACATTATCTTAATCGCAATCCAAAATCTAAGCAGCCAAGAGAGAGCTTGATTTTCTAATCTCTCTTTATTTTTCATTTTTGCTTTTCATACGTCTACTTCCTTTGAGGAGATATCCAACAATTCTATGTCATCATAGTGCTAAATTCTTGATACCATACAAGGAAAGATTGTTAGTTGTTATCTGCTTGAATGAGAACTGTGTCTGTGTTTATTTTCTCTTGAAATGACCTAGCACTACCATCATAAGATAATAATTCTCATGACTTTTATCAGTTACTACATCTGTAATTACATTTAATTGTGAGCTTGGCATTTGCTGGTTTATTTGACATCAATTGATATGTCTCTGTCACGATGTGTTTTTTTATATATGTTGCTATATCTTTAAAGTGATCTGTCTCCCAGGTTTTCAAATGAGGCATCAAGTTGGGTACTTTGTGTTCAGTTCCATAGCGAAATCTGTCTTGTTAGGAGTTTTTTCAATTTCAGGTCGAACTTCTCAGACTTCTAATTTATATTCCTCTTCCTTCTGTCCTTCTTTCTTTCATTTTCCTTTTGATTTAGGCAGGTTTTAGTTTGGTATTGATGCCAAAGACTGTAGGGGCAGTTTTTTGCAATGTTGGCAACTTCATCGGTGTTCTATGGGGACTGGGTTTGATTAAGAGGTACTATAGGCTGGCCATTGCAGAAAGCCTTTGTGGGCTATTTGGGAAACCCTTTTGTCCCATTCTGACTAGGAATGGTATTAAATCTTTATCAGTTATAGGGTACAGAAATCTTGTTACAGCTATCATAGTTTATTATAGAGCAAATTAACTGTCTTCCTATGAGGGCTCTCCTTTGTGAGCAAGGAAGGAATTATAGGTTGCGGAAATCTTGTTAGGGTCACCATAATTGTGTTATAGAGCAAACTGTCTTCCTAAGAGGTCTTCAAGGTAAATCCAAAATTTGTAAGCTTGTATAAGTCGGGAACTCAAATGACCAGGTTTGGCCACCCTCTCCTTTGTAAGTAAGGAAAGGACTTCTATGGGTTAAGGTGGTAGTTGTAGCAAGACTGATCTATTCATAACCTGGAGATCAATAATGTTTCAGCGTGCTGTACAATATATTTTTTTCACTAGCTCTTGTTTCCCCCCCCCCCCCCCCCCCCCCTCTTATGTTGGGTTATGGTACTGCTTGCATTTCATATGGATTAGCCTACTTTACTCAACTCAACTCATCTAAGCCTTTTTCCAACTACATAGGGTCGGCTACATGAATTTCCTTTCTTCACTCTGCTTTATTACAAGGACGTCTTAGTCCTTCGCATATTTTGATTTAGTATATTCATGTTTTTGGGAACCTGACTGAGTTTTACACTGGCTGTCAGCTATCTAACGCAACTCTCCTCATTTACCCGGGCTTGGGATCGGCCTTAGTGAAGTTATGGATTAGCCTACTTAAACTTGTAATATTGACTTGGTGATGTTTTTCTCCTTTGCACAACATAAATGTTATGTACTATGCTGTTGTTTTGCATATTATATATTCTACCTAGAAAATGCTCAATCTAGTATATTATCTTGCTTCTTGAAACTCTCTCTCTAACTCTCTAACTCTAACTTGCCCAGTAGGAAATTCCATATAAGGGCTTAGGCCTTATTTGGATTGATTGTTACGATACCTTTAAGAGGCTGTTTGCCAATAGCTATGCGAGATAGCAGTTGGCCAATAGCTAGGACCAACAGCTAATCCAAACAGGTCCTTAATTAAGTCTTGAAATTTGTTACAGGTTATCTGCTTAATTTGCTGCGTTCAATACAAGTCTTATGCATGGCTTTTTAAATGATAAAATTGTGCAATGAGTATTAATATATCAATGCAATACATACATTATAGATGTTATGATTGTGCCTGTTTTTTTGGCAGTTGTTGACCAGTATTGTGAAATGTGAATGCCATATTTGAGAAACCCTTTTTTATGCCATCATGAGTAAGTATTATTTTTTTATTTGATCACTGATGTACACTGATAATGTGAAAGTTGTTCTTTCTAAATTATATATCCTACCATTGCAACACTCTCTCATAGCAAATTTGGTTTTATATCATTTCCTCTATTATTTTTTGCTGATGTTGTCATTGCCGGCTTGCAATTATTTCTATAATATTTGGATTCCGACAAAACTAGTTTGGTGGTGCTTGATATGTTATCTTTATTTATTTACTATTTCATAATAAGATTTTTTTTATTACACTGATGTCTTTTACGTATGTGTGCATAACATCTATAAATAATTTTACTGGTTCTTAAATGCTAACTGCTTTTCTTAAGCAGATCGTCTCTTATCATTGCCTTTGTTGGACAGGAAGCTATTCTGATAGAAGCTTTGAATAATAACATATTGGATTATAAGTTTTAATTCAAGTTTTTGCAGTGATACATAGTCGGTGCCTGTATAAATTAGAGATGGTCTAATCTGGATCCATGTTGACCAGTATAGCATGCCTCAGCTTTCAATTTCTTATAACAAATATAGTTGTAATCATTATGACCAGAAATAGCCTTATTAAGCAATTGATGTTCATGATATCTTCATCAGAGGAGCAGAACATGAGTTCATTTATTTTATGTTGTCATCCTCATACCTTGTTAGCACTCTGCTGCATTCCTGTACTCTGATATTTGCGTTATGACTGCATTTTGTGGAATGAGATCTATGACTGTACTGTCACAATTGAAGCCCAAATCAGTTTTAGAATTTCATAGGCAGTCTTCCTCAGTTGTGCTAGTATAATGTTGCCGTCATTGCTGTGATATTGATGTACAGCATGACTTTAACAGGAAAATTTCTCTATCAGCATTTTTTGGAGTACTCTTGTGGGTATTCTCCTTGCCAAATGTATGCAGTACAAGCCAGTTTTAAAAAATGAAATGTTGAAAATTGTGATGGTTGTTTTGCCGAACAAAGCCTGTGTTACTCCATATGTTGTATCACTCTTCTTCTAAAAATTAGCTAAGCATATTGTAGAAGCCAATAAGTTATGTGTAGTATATTCTTTCATTATAATATCTGGTATTATGGTGAACAGTAGCCAAGATGCCTTAAGCGAGATGCCGGTGCGGTTGAATACATCTTATACATGCTATTGAAACAAGAGACTTTTTAAATGTTCTCAGTTTGTTGTACTTGCCTATGTATTAGGTTTGCATCAATAGAAGTCTGTTCTTAGCTTTATTCTCCTTTATGTTATATAGATAGAAATGACACGCAAGTCTTTTCCACTTTGATATTGTTTATTTATTTTAAAATCTTTTTTTGAATCATGCAGAGTCTGGGTGATTGTGCCAACATTTGGAGTGCAACTTGAAGCTCATTTTTCGAGGTGAGTTTTGATGCGTTTGGAAGTCTGTGTTGTCTTGCTGTCCTCTGTTTTTTTTTTTTTCATAATTATTAGATCAATTTTGTTTGTCAAAGTCAATTCTTTGATCCAAAAGTGCATGGTAACCAGCAGCAAACAACTCTGAGGCTTCTTACTTCTAGACAGCTTGGGTTTTGAGTAGTACTGTCTGATTACAGCAGTTGTTTCTGTGGCTGTTAAGAGAATACAGAAAGTCTAGGAACTGTTTGTTTCGTGTAACAGATAATTTGGAGTCCTACCATTGCATTTGGAGGGCGTTTGGTATGGAATGGTCCACTCATGGATCACTTCGTTTGGTTGCATTGGAGTAATTCTATGTGATGGTGATCAAAGATTACCCCTATCTCATGAATCACCTTCCAAGGGGATGATTTAATCATCATCCTCATGGTGGTGATCCAAGTCACTCCTTTGCAGTGATTTTGGACTAAACTTTATAAACTAAAATACTCCTTATTTTTAATAAATATATTGAAATTATTTATATATAATTTAAAATATAAAATTAAATGTTATATTACAATAGAATATCAATATAATAATATTAAATTATATTATACTAGTAATCTTTTATTGATAATATACTATATAAGATATATTATATTATATTATTCTATGCTATATTATGTTATAATTTATCTATTATAATATAATAGAATATTAGTTTATATATAATATATGACATAATTTAATATATTATTTATATTATATATGTTATAGTATTATAAATATACGGATAATTTTTTTTTATGGTTAATAATTTTGAATTCTCATGATATACCAATCATGGTGATGTTAAATCACCAATGATCCTTAATTTCTGTAATATACCATAGGAAACACAGTATTTTTTAATCACTGGGGATCAGATTACTCCAACATTAGGATCACCAATGATCCAAGATCGTTGAAGTGATTCCAAAATAGCCACCAAACACACCCTAAGGCTTTTCTTCCACCCATTTAAGACAAATTCTAGGAAATCAAATTGTCTCCATTTGGAATTGTTTTATACTTTCATCTAGATTATGCATTCCATTCTGATTTGGTCTGTGCCTAAAACTAAATACATATTTTTCTGTGCTTAAATGATTTATACTTCTTTTTTACAAAAAAAGAGACAAATAGGTTAATTTGAACACTATAGAGCTGTATCTGTACTATTGTTCTCTGGACTTATTGAATTAATTAAACAATGTTGACTTTTGTTGAACTCTCCAGCTCTACTTCTTAGAAGTGCATCTCCATGTTAACGTCTAACATCCCCTTGGTATGATAAAAATTGATATAAAATTGAGTTTAATTTAAATTGACGAAGCTTATTGAGATCAACTGCAACTTTGTCCCCTATCATTACGTCATGTGACTCTCATTTCTCCTACTTCATTATGTTGCTGCGCTTAGCTGATTTTATTATCAAATATCATACTGAATTAGCTTCCGAGGCAATAATCTCTATGTGAACATTGTGAAATTGGGAGTAAGTGGTTGAGTGCGATCTACATATCATGTGCAAATGGTAATGTTAGGCATGTAGTATTAACTTTCTTTGGATAATGCATAATATTGCATTGAATCCTTAAATTATTTGAGTTCCATCTAACATAGGACATGTTTCCTATTTCCATTGCTTCCCTTGACATTATTAAGGACGAAACAGCAATACCACAAGTCATAGTTTGAAAACATATATGCTTTTTTATTATCTTCCATTGGCGGACTACTAAATTATTGTAACGATGCCACCTTTACTCCATTGACAATTTTATGTGGCCATAACCATACTTTTGAACCGTTACTTAATGCAGTGCTTCTATTTTATTTTATTTTATTTTTTAATAAGCCACCATCCTGTACTTGAAGACTTGCTTCTCTTATAACATTGATTTTTCTAGCATCAATCTTTCCTTTTTTTTTTTCCAATTAAGTGGGAGAATTATGACTGCTTTATCCTGATCGAGGAGATTCTGAGGGTGGTATTAAATGAATGTATGACTCCTGTAACTTCTTATTGGAATTTGGCTTTGATTCTATGTAACGAAGAACTTATTTATGTTAGTTTTCCAAGTAAATGGTTGTTCTGTCTCACTATTCATTATGACTTCACTATTTATTTATGTTAGTTTTCCAGGTAAATGGTTGTTCTGTCTCACTATTCATTATGACTTCACTATGTCGAGCATTCTGGGCAGTTCTTATAATTTTTAAAGAGGTTGAATAAAACCTGCAGGAATTGCAACCTCCTCTTGCTAAGTAGTAAAAAATTATTGAAGCTAGCATGCAACATGAACACTTTGCGGCTAATGTAAGTTATGGCACACCAAGGGAGATTGCATATCCGAAGTGCGGTGCAGACATCAGCAGCTCGATGCAGTTCATCGTGATATAATAATGTCCTGGATATTTCAAAGCAACTATTGTTGCATTTGTAGATGAAGCAACTGTCATTCTGAAGCCAACCACTGTTCGGTTCAGCCTGCTTGATAGCCAACAAAGGAAGGCCATTCTATTGAGAGACATTGTTCCTTTCAATGATCACTGATGTCAGGCAGCTGGTTCTTTGGTTTCAGTACTAAAGTGCTGAGGCTGATAATTCAAATGGTAATAATCACAACCCTTTTAAACCCCCACTGAGGTTGTGTATCATATTATCTTTTTTTTTTTTTTTAAGAGAGAAGGATGGAGTACCCATGAATTCATTTGATGAGAGGCGTAATTTTTCTTTATATCCTATTGAACGTGCCAAATAAAAAAAAAAAAAGGAAAATGGCTTTTTTTAATGGTTCTGGCAACACGAATATCCTGGCAAGATGCAATTGGTTTCAAGCATGGTGCTTACATTACGTACAGATTTTTTTTTGGTTCTCCGAAGTTTGCGGTAAAATCAAGTTCAGACGAATCGTTCAAAATCTGTGAGGTGTGAACGTGCGTGCGCATTTCGTGTTCTTAAGCCTAGCAGTGCGACCGCTCGGTCACCTTGTATAACGTAGTGTTCGTTTAATGTATTCAAACCATGCTTGCCTTCGCGCCGTATTACCGCTCGGTGACGAATCTCTATTGGAGCCAAGCCCTTTTAGGAGGCGTTTGCTAACCAAAATGGAATCTGCAGATAATTTTAGACCGTCGATGATCCACGCTTTCCAGTGCTCTCAGGTGATGTTATGCCAGGTGATATAAAAAGATCAATATGATATCCTAATGGTTAAGGTTATATCCTGTTTATTATGGTACGAAAATATAAGGTAACTAATTACGTAATAACAAAGCTATCCATGCTATATTTTGAGACTATCAAATAATTTATTATTATTTATATTATTTATTATCATAATATTTAAATTAAATTATAAATATTATTTGGACAATATTATATTATATTACGACATTATATAATGATACTATTATTATTATTATTATTATTATTATTATTATTATTATTGTTGTTGTTGCCGCCAACTCACTTATGATGAACGTCGAATGGGCTAAGATCGTGGTGAGCGTAGAAAAGTCGCCGTCTTCCTTCTAGAGCCTGCAAAAAAGTCCCGGACCGGTATTTTCGGCGGGGACCCTCCGACGCCCAAGTCAGCGAGTCATGGAACAGGGAGATTATATCTAAGTGGAATTTTTAAAGAGGAAGCCAGAGAGAGAGTCCCCTTCGCATGTAGCTCGGGTTCTCTTTTTATACCTGTCTGGGATTCCGTTTACCTCGTTCTGTTGGAACCGTGATGTTTCATCGAACGGCAAGTCGTTGGGCTGTTGCTGGATAAGGGCCGCTTATAGCGGTAACTGCCAATCGAGCTAACACTTGCCCGTGATTTCGGCGAGCGAGGTGCTCGGCAGTAGACCTTAGATCACGGGATCCGTTATATGAGACTGGTCATTGTGCATGTGAAAGATGCTGAAGGCCGACGCTGGGAGTCGGAGCTGGAGGCTAGCGCTGGAGGCCGTCACTGGATACCAGCGCTGGAGGCCGGAGCCAGTCTCAGCGCTGGGGGCCGACGCTGGAGGCCAACGCTGGAGGCCGACGCTGGAGGCCGTCACTGGATGCCAGCGCTGGAGGCCGGAGCCAGTCTCAGCGCTGGGTGCCGACGCTGGAGGCCATCACTGGATGCCAGCGCTGGAGGCCGGAGCCAGTCTCAGCGCTGGGTGCCGACGCTGGAGGCCGACGCTGGGGCCCCGCGAATGGGGGTTTTGCTGTCACATCATTGCTTTCAAAAATCGTGCAAAAGATAATACCACCCAGAGGAAATGGCCAGCCGTATCAGATGCCCCCCGCCCCTGAGATGGGTGAGCGTTCACTTACCCGCGAAAGGGGTGTTAATATCCTCTAGGCGGCCGGTTTTCGCGTCATTATTTCGCCTTTGTTGGGATTAGAGAGGATTTCCCTCGGGCAGCGTTACAAAAAGGCGAGCGGTATCATTGTGATAAAGCTAATGCCTCCCTTTTTATCGGTGGTCTTTTCGAGTTTTTCGCGCTGGCAGGCCGTCGAAACGCCTCCCAATTGAAGATGGATGCGTGGTCAGATCGGACGATTGTGGGGTGATCTGAAATGGCGTTATGAGAAAAAATCGCCTTTATCTTCCCATCCTCCCCATTTCTTACGCTGCTGCCCCCTTTCGAGTCCGCAAGCATCCATTTGTCTCCCGTGTTCATTCTCTCCCCGTGCTCCATTTTTAGCTCGAGTTTTCCAGGTTAGTTCCTATGGTTTCATCACCTTCTTGCTCCATCTCTGGTTCCTGGGGAGGTTCCCACAACCCTTCTCAGGCTTCCGATTCCTTATCAAGCCAATGGTCTACCTCTTCCTCTAACCGCTCTTCACCGGAGCAGCGGCTAGTCAGTCGTCCCCTAACCGAGAGTCGTCCGGCCGGCGGGCGGATTTCCGTCCGGAGCCATTCGATGGCTGCCGGTCCTTCCAGGGTCGCCAAGGAGTTCCCCGAAGGGATTGTTTCCGCTATGTCAGCTCAAGACATAGTAAACCTAAAAGCCAAGTATAGCTTCCCGTCGGACCTTCATTTGTTCCACCCTGCCCCTAATGACAGGGTAACTTCTTCTCGTTCCGGAAGGGTTGCTTTGTACGGAGCCTTTTTTAAGGCCGGGCTTCGGTTGCCTATCCACCCTTTTATTCTCAATCTCCTGGACCGATACTCTTTGATACACTCCTAGTTAGTTCCCAACTCAATCCGAACCATCGTCGGTTTTCTGGTACTCTGCCACCTGCAAGACATTGAGGCCAGTATCTCTTTATTCCGCAGCTTTTACACCCTTCGCAAGCAATCGGGTTGGTGGTCCTTCACCCCTAGGTCTAATAGGATCCTCAAATTGTGCCTTCCTACTTCCGTCAAAGGGTGGAAGGATAAATTCTTCTTTGCTGATATCAGTGGGGTTCGTGGAAGCTGGGGGATACCCAACATTGACGCTAATAGGGATCCCTTCATCCTTCCACGAGATCGGATGGCATTTGGGCAGCTTCTGACTGCTGACATCCCTCGGTGTAACATGCTTTTAGTCGAGGAGAACCTTCGTCTTGCCGGTTTAATTCCCTCGAGGGGTGAGCACTTGATCACTCGCCTCTCTTCTTCCCCCTTTACTTTTCTTCTTTTTCTTTTCCTATTTTTTTTTTTTTTTTTTAACTACTCTTCGCCTGTATAGGGATGGCGCCGTCGCTTCATGAGCTCAAGCAAGAGGCCACCAGGAAGAGGAAGGTTACAGGGGACGTGCCTCCTGCCCAAAGAAGGGCCATTGCTAAAGTCCCGAGGAGGGCCGATGCGGGAAGGGTTGATACAGAGAGGGCCGACGCTGGAGGGGCTAAGTCGTGAAGCCCCTGCGTGCAAAGGTTTTGAAAAAGGGCGGCCCTAAAAGGGCCGACGCTGGTGAGATCGAGGCCAAGGGGGCCAGAATTGTGGAATCCTCGCATACGTGCGAGGCGGCCAGGGCCCAAGGCGACGAGCCCGCCATGACAGAAGTGGTAAGGGCCGAGACCAGCAAGGAGGTAGAACGGAGCCAACTAGAGGGAAGATCTTCAGCTTCAGCTCCTCCGGTTATCCTGCTCGACCCTTCTCCTGAGAGGATTGCAAGGGCGCCGTCACCCTTGCCCAAAGCCATAGAGACGGAACAAGTTCCGACGGCAGTAGTGATGATTCCAGCAGCTATCCTGCCCCCATGGGGGCAACAGTTGAAGCGCCTCCACCAGTCAAGGGGTCGGAGGCGGCAGGTTCAGAGGCGGAATCTGTCTCTGTAGCCCAACGCCAAGGGGAGAGAGGGGCATCGATCCTTCCTTCCAATCGCTGTTGGCGAACCACAGCCGCTGGGCTGAACGGACCTTGGAGGAAGCCACGGTGGTTGAGGTGCAAGAGTTTCTCCGAAGTCAGGGGAGAGTCACCTTCTTCCGCGAAGCATCAGTGGCGCATCTCTGGGTGAGCTTCTGCTCAATTATCATCTCTTTTCTTTCTTTTCTTTTTTTTTTTTGCTTTCTCACCTTGACATTTCCTTCAGGCATTGAACTCTCTAGTCGCCCTGAAGAACCTCTGGACCCTGAGCGACACCGCTATCGACCAAGCGCGGGAGGAGATGTTGTCCCTCCAAGTCAAGGTGGAAAAGGCGGAGATGGCTCTGGAGGATACTCGGGCCACCCTAAAGGGTGAAATCGATGTCATCCGGCTGAGAGCCGAGAAGGCTGAGTATGCGCTGGAAGTTGCCCATCGCCGCGCAGCCAATGAGCTGGATAATGCTCAGGTGGCCGAGGAAAAATAGAAAGTTGCCGAGGAGAAGCAAAGGGCAGCCGAAGAGAAGCTGAAGGTGGCAGAATTGAAGGTGTGTGTTTTAAGGACCCAATTAAGTTCTGCCTCCATTGAGACAGATGCGGCCAAAGAGGCCACCCGCCAGTGCATCACCAAAATTGCAGATCTGGAGGCGGCGGTGACAGAGGCCCAGAGGGGGGCCATTGAGTCCGAGAAAAGAGCTCTTGAGGCGGAAAAAAGAGTTGCCGATGCCGTAGAGGATTTTAGAAAGTCCAAAGCCTTCGATATGGAGGTGGCCGAGTCAGCGGCGTTTGCTTATGACGCCGGCTTTCAAGATTGCAAGGATAAAATCTAGGAACTCTACGACCTAGAGGATATTGAGGGACTGAAGCCTGATGACGTTCCTGAGGATGATGTCCCGGCCCCGGATGACCTTTAATAGCTTTATTTTTTCTTTTTGTATCGATCTGTGCCTGACTTGAGTCGGCAACTTTGTAGCCTTTTAGCTATCAATGAATTTTTTTTTTTTTTGCTGTGCACCTTTGGTCATAATCAGCTTCAGCTGAGTCAGCTGTTATGAATCACCAACCAATGGTGTCTTGTCAGATTGATTACACAGAATGTGACTGAGCCACATATTGTCCCAGATACCAGCACAGGGAGCCAACTTTTAGTGCCGACGCAGGGCGCCAGTGTCTAATATGCCGACACAGAGCCAGTCTTTGGTGCCAACACGGAGTTGGTCTCTAATACACCGACGCGGTGCCGGCCTTCAATATGCCATCGCGGAGTCGGTCTTCAGCGCCAACGTGGAGTTGGTCTTTAGCGCCAACGCGAAGTTGGTCTTTAGTGTGCCAATGCGGAGTTGGTCTTTAGCGCCAACGCGAAGTTGGTCTTTAGCGCCAACGCGAAGTTGGTCTTTAGTGTGCCAACGTGGAGTTGGTCTTTAGCGCCAACGCGGAGTTGGTCTTTAGCGCCAACGCGAAGTTGGTCTTTAGTGTGCCAACGCGGGGTTGGTCTTTAGTGTGCCAACGCGGAGTTGGTCTTTAGCGCCAACGCGGAGTTGGTCTTTAGCGCCAACGCGAAGTTGGTCTTTAGTGTGCCAATGCGGAGTTGGTCTTTAATATGCCGACGCGGAGCCGGTCTTCAATATGCCGACGCGGAGCCGGTCTTTAGTATGCCGACGCGGAGCCGGTCTTTAGCGCCAACGCAGAGTTGGTCTTTAGTGCTGAACGTAATCATCCGAAAATAAGTGAACATGTTGAACATTCATTTATCTAATAGATTCAAATTAACGAAATAATGTTCTATTGATAATACCGGCGTAAGTTATCAGCGTTTCAAGTGCGAGGGAGCGGTTTCCCGCCTAGCTCTTCAACTTTGTATGCCCCGTGGTGAAGTATCTCCTTGACACGATATGGTCCTTCCCATTTTGGTGCCAGCTTGCCCCCTCTGTTGGCTTCGATACTTCCGCTCTCCGCAGAACGAGGTCTCTAGGACGGAATGTCTTGGGCCGCACCCGAGCGTTGTAGTGCTTGGTCGCTCGCTGACGGAATGCTGCCATGCAAAGTTGTGCTTGGTCTCGCAATTCTTCCACCAAATCCAAATCGGCCCTCAGCTGGTTTGAGTTGCCTTCTTCGTGGTATAATTCCGTCCGGGGGCTAGGAACTCCTATTTCCACTGGGATGACTGCCTCGGTCCCAAAGACCAGGCTGAAAGGGGTTTCCCCAGTAGGTGCTCGCGGCATCGTGTGGTAAGCCCACAGTACACTGGGGAGTTCCTCCACCCAGCGTCCTTTGCAGCTATCTAGCCAAGCCCTGAGTCCTTGGAGGATGATGCGATTGGTCACCTCGGCTGCACCGTTGGTTTGGGGGTGCCCTACTGAGGTGAATCGATGATGGATTCCTAGGCCGTCGCAGAATTCCCGAAAGGCCGTGTTGTCAAACTGCCGGCCATTATCTGTAATGAGGGTATGCGGCAGCCCGAATCGGCACACCACAGACTTCCAGAAGAAAGTCCTTATTTTGGCTTCCGTGATCTTAGCAAGAGCTTCCGCCTCGATCCACTTGGTAAAATGGTCGACGGCCACCACTAGGAACTTGCGTTGTCCGGAAGTAGGAGGGAACGGTCCCAGGATGTCCATGCCCTACTGTGCGAAGGGCCATGGTGCAGCTAGAGGGGTCAGCTGGGACACCGACTGATGTTGGATATTGGCATGATGCTGGCAGCTGTCACACCTTTTAACGAGTTTGGATGCGTCCTCCTTCATTGTCAGCCAATAATACCCCGGCCGCAAGGCTTTATATGCAAGAGCCCTGCCCCCCAGATGGCTTCCACATATCCCTTCATGTATCTCCCGCAGAATATAATTGGCTTCGGTGGGACTGACACACCTGAGGATAGGGTATGAGAACGACCTTCGGTAGAGCTTTCCTTCCATAATGAGAAACTTTGGGGCCCATCTTTTAAGTTTCTTAGCTTCGGCAGGGTCTTCTGGGAGGTTACCCCCAGTAAGGTATCGGACATAGGCGTCCATCCAGGAGGGCTCCTGCTCCACTGGTAAGGTTTCTCTTGATACGTCAATACTCGGGGCTTCTAGGTGCTCCACATAAGCTTTTCCCAACATCCCATCGGCTGAAGTGGCAAGACGGGATAGGGCATCGGCTCTAGCATTCTCCTGTCGAGGAATGTAGCTGACGCTGAAATGAGTGAAGGGGAAACCAGCGAGTGCACCATATTTAAATAGCGAGCCATGATGGGATCCCTTGCCTCGTATTCCCATGTAATCTGGCCAGCAACCAGTTGGGAATCGGCGAATGCCTTAAGGCGTTTCACCCCAAGCTCTCGAGCTAATCTCACACCGGACAGCAAAGCTTCATATTCCGCCTGATTATTAGTGGCTGGAAAGAGGAAGCAAAGTGCACATTCGGCCACCACCCCATCCGAATACTAAAAGTTTTGGGTTACAAACCCTTACACACCACAATAATAAAGTTTGGGCATCAAGCCCTACACATAAGCAATACTGGGGTTACAACAAAATAATGGGTCTTGATTTATTTAATAGCAGATCCATCACCCCAACCATCCATCTTCAATCTCGTGGCTCTGACAAAAACATTGTAATATTTTGATGAGCTTACACTCAAAAGTAAGCCACGTTATACAGTCAAATTATAGTATAGCAATCAATAAGCACATAAATGATCTGCATGCTTAAACATTCCACAAATACTCAAACATGCAATGTAAGTAAACTCACTGTTTATACTCTCAATGGTAACTGTAAAGGATGAATTGATGCCCCGTCCACATGAAGGACCCATTCATCAGCATTGGTTCCGAGGGGCTGAGTGTCCGTAGGGGTTCTTTAGGTTGCTCCATTCCCCAAGTACATTCGATCAAAAAATCTGCCAAGACTTGAGACTTCATGACCGAACGGGGGCGGAAAGATAGGTCAAATTCCCCCAGCTTGAGGGCCCACCTTGCCAGCCGGCCGGAAGTATCTGGGCGAGCAAGAATTGTCCTCAGAGGTTGGTCTGTGATCACCGCAATTGGGTGGGCTTGGAAGTACGGCCGCAGACGCTGGGCAGACATGATCAATGCAAAGATGATCTTTTCCATATTTGAATATCAGGTCTCGGCATCATGAAGCACCTTACTCGTGTAGTATACTGGCCTTTGCGTGCCGTTGGTGTCCATGCGGACCAGCACAGAGCTAACAGCCTCAGGAGAGGCCGCAAGGTATAGAAGAAGTTCTTCTCACCCGTCGGCTTGGCCAGCAGTGGCAGGGTAGATAAGAATTCCTTTAACCCTTCGAACGCCTCCTGGCATTCTTTCGTCCATTCAAAATCGTTGACTCTGCGAAGCGCCTTAAAGAAAGGTAGACACCTTTCCGCGGATTTGGACAGGAAGCGGCTTAGGGCGGCCACCCTTCCCGTCAGGTGCTGTACTTCCTTCTTATTGGCAGGAGGCCTCATGTCCAAGATGGCTTGGACTTTGTCCGGGTTCACTTCGATCCCCCTCTGGGTTACCATGAAGCCCAAGAACTTTCTGGCTGTCACCCCAAATGCACACTTACGAGGGTTCAGCTTCATCTGATATCGACGAAGGTTGTCAAAAGTTTCCGTTAGGTCTGCAATATGGTCAGTGGCGTGAATGCTTTTTATCAACATGTCATCCACGTACACTTCCATGTTACGTCCTATTTGGCCTTCAAAGACCTTGTTCATCAGTCTCTGGTAAGTGGCTCCCGCATTCTTTAACCCGAAGGGCATTACCTTGTAGCAGTATAACCCCTTCTCAGTTATGAAGAAGGTAGCTTCTTCGTCCGTCGGGTTCATCCGGATCTGGTTGTATCCAAAGAAAGCATCCATGAAGCTAAGGACTTCATGGCCGGATGTAGCGTCCACCAATTGATCGATTCGGGGCAGGGGAAAGCTGTCCTTAGGGCACGCCTTGTTGAGGTCGGTGAAATCTACACACATTCTCCAACTTCCGTTGGTCTTGCGGACTAGCACCACGTTAGCCAACCATTCGGGGTAATGGACTTCCCGAATATGGCCCGCAGCCATTAACTTGCGGACTTCCTCGTCGATAGCTTTCTGTCTGTCTGGGGCGAAGTTTCTTTTTTTCTGTCGGACCGGCCGACATTCTGGCTTGAGGTTGAGTCGATGGGTGATCACTCCCTCGGGGACGCCCGGCATGTCTGAGGATGACCATGCGAAGGCGTCAATGTTGGCACGCAGGAAAGTAAGAAGTTGATGGCGTGCCTCCTCCAGAAGCAATGCCCCCACCTGAACAGTCCTGGCCAGGTCATCACCCAAGGGGAGGGTTAGAAGGTGCTCTGTCGGCTCTCCCCTTCTTCTCAGCTCCCGGGGATCGAGTGACTCAGAGACTGCCGCCGACGCCGCGTCCAGCGGGCTGGGAGACAAATGGTAGCAGGGCGGGAGTGGGCTTTGCTCCCCTTTCATTTCTCCGACTCCTTCGTTGGTGGGGAACCTTACCAATAATCTCTTGGTGGAGACTACGGCATCCAGCAGATTCAACCCTGGTCTTCCCAAGATAGCGTTGTAAGCCAGTGGGACTCGGACCACCAAGAAATTTATAACTATAGAGCTCTGACATGGAGGGGTTCCAGCCGTGACCGGGAGGGCAATTTCCCCCTCGACACTCACTGAATCTCCCGTGAAGCCCATTAGCGGTGTGGCAACGGGTTGGAGTAAAGACCTTGACAAGTTCATCCGAACAAAAGCCTCATAGCTCAAGACATCCACGAGCTCCCACTATCAATTAAAATTCTTTTTACAGGATGTTTGGCTATAGTCATGGACACCACGACGCTGTCGTCATGTTTATTAACCACCCCATCTAGATCTTTTCCAAAGAAAGGAATTACAGAATCTATTCCCCCTCGCTGCCTCTTCGAACCGCCACCCGCTCCCCAGGAAATCATAGCTATAGTTTTTTTAGTTGGAGCATTATCTACGCCAGTCGGACGACTCGAAGGCACCAGGGGGCCCGACGCAGAGGGTTTCCCCTTCGAACAAATTTGCTTAGGTGGCCTTGCTGAACCAGCTCCTCAATGGCCTTTTTCAGATGGCGGCAATCCTCGGTGTCATGATCGTAGTCTCGGTGGTACCGGCAATAAAACTCCTTGTTGCGGGGGGCCCCAGACTTCAAGGGAGTCGGACGCTTGAAATAAGGTTCCTCCTCTATCTCCAGCAGGATGTGAGAGATGGGAGCCATGAGGGGGGTGAATTGCTCCTTAGGAACCAGTGTCTGTGGTCGGCGATCTGGACGGCGTGGAGGCTCGGGCTTACGGGGTCATGCACCGGCGTGATCAGTAGGCAGTGGTTTATTACTGATGTTCTTGTCAACTTTCCTCCTGGAAGAATCCGCCTCGTCGGCACGGATGTACTTTTGGGCTCGGCTCAGAAGCTCAGCATAGGAACTCGGAGGCTTCTTATCCAGGGAATACGCGAACCTGGATGGGCGAAGTCCTCGTTTCAGGGCCAAAGTAGCCCCGGAATCTTCCAGGTTGTACACCTCCAATGCCGCCTCCTTAAATCGAGCGACGAAATCCTTCAAGGTCTCACCACTCCTCTGCTGAACAGCAAAGAGGCTATCTGCAACTCGCGGGATCTTTCGACAGGCATCAAAGTGAGCCAGGAAAGATCGCTCGAGCTGCCGAAATGAGTTGATGCTGCGCGGGGCAAGCGGGAGTACCACGCGCGCGCCGCTTTCCGGAGAGTGGCCGGAAAGGCGACGCATAAAAGGGAGTCCATCGCTCCCTGGACCTGCATAAGGACCTTGTAGCTCTCCAAGTGGTCAAGGGGATCCGTCGTCCCATCGTATGGATCCAGTTGGGGGAGACGGAACCGGGGCGGGACCGGCTCCTTCATGATATGACGGGAAAGCGGGGGACGGCGCTCATAAGCCGTCCCGTAAGGGTCGGTGATCCGGCAGCTGAGCTCGTCCAACCGTCGGTGATACTCGTCGAGCCTTTGCTCGGCCCAACGGGTGGTTTTTCGGAGAGTGCCATCTTGGGATGAATCAGAGGAAGGAGCTGAAGAAGATCTCCGGCGCAAAGAACGCGCCCGCCTAGACTCTCTTTCCTCCGGCTGGTGGGAACGACCGGAGTGGCGAGAAGGGGACCGTCGTCGCTTCGAGGTCCCTCGGTGATGAGGTTCGGGGGGTGAGCGGTGGGAGACCTCAGGCGGGGTCCCACCTTGGTGAGATTGGACTGTTCCTCGCATTCCTTCGTCAAGCATAGGGGGCTGAGTTGCAGCAGCCAAATGATGCTCTTGCAGCCCCCGGATCATTGTCGTCAGATCCTGGACCTGGTGGGCCAGAGCTTCGAGCCGGTCAAGTTGGCTCATCTGTGCAGGGGGTGGAACATGGAGATGGCCTCCGAATGCTCAGCCCGTGGAATGCGCTCGGCTTCTTGACTGGAGGAAGCCTCCTGTGCTCGCGTGGTCACCATCGTTTCCCTTGCAAAATTGGTGGGGTCACGGGGAGAACTTTCGTCTTCCTCCCGTGTGAACTGCCCCCCTTCCTGGCGCGCCAATCTGTTGCCGCCAACTCACTTATGATGAACGTCGAATGGGCTAAGATCGTGGTGAGCGTAGAAAAGTCGCCGTCTTCCTTCTAGAGCCTGCAAAAAAGTCCGGACCGGTATTTCCGATGGGGACCCTCCGATGCCCAAGTCAGCGAGTCGTGGAACAGGGAGATTATATCTAAGTGGAATTTTTAAAGAGGAAGTCAGAGAGAGAGTCCCCTTCGCATGTAGCTCGGGTCCTCTTTTTATACCTGTCTAGGATCCCGTTTACCTCGTTCTGTTGGAACCGTGATGTTTCATCGAACGACAAGTCGTTGGGCTGTTGCTGGATAAGGGCCGCTTATAGCGGTAACTGCCAATCGAGCTAACACTTGCCCGTAATTTTGGCGAGCGAGGTGCTCGGCAGTAGACCTTAGATCACGGGATCCGTTATATGAGACTGATCATTGTGCATGTGAAAGATGCTGAAGGCCGACGCTGGGAGTCGGAGCTGGAGGCCGGCGCTGGAGGCCGTCACTGGATACCAGCGCTGAAGGTCGAGCCAGTCTCAGCGCTGGGGGCCGACGTTGGAGGCCGTCACTGATGCCAGCGCTGGAGGCCAGAGCCAGTCTCAGCGCTGGGTGCTGACGCTGGAGGCCGTCACTGGATGCCAGCGCTGGAGGCCGGAGCTAGTCTTAGCGCTGGGTGCCGACGCTGGAGGCCCCACGAATGAGGGTTTTGTTGTCACATCATTGCTTTCAAAAACCGTGCAAAAGATAATACCACTCAAAGAAAATGACTAGCCGTATCAATTATTATTATTATTATTATTATATTATAATGTTGTATAATATAAAAATATTATATTATAAAATTATACTACAACAATATTATAATATTATATTATTAAAATGTAATCTCATAATATAAAAATATACTATATTAATATGAAGATAATATAAAGTATTTTTGTATGTACACACTGCATTTTGATCTCTATATTTTTAAAAAAAATACAAGTTTTAAACGGTGATTGCAAAGGTAGAAATGCTTTAAAATCACTACTACACAATATATCAAATGCATTCCAGCCATTTCGATCTATCATTGCTAATTTTAGATGGATTATCCCATATAAGATTATTAAAGTACGATGAAATAGAGTAATCCAATCACCTCCTTTCATATTCCCATCACTTATTCTAAAATAAATCCCATGCATGACAAATGTTCCTTTATTTTAAGTGTTAAAATTCCTCTCCTGGTTTCCTTCAACCAGAGTAAACATGAATATGTCAATCCTGATCAATTTAAAAAGATTTCTTATAAATATTAGGATATCAAGTTGGATCAATTTAAACGGGTACGCGTTCCCAACCTGCTGTGCACTCAATGGTCCGAGAGAAACCGGTAGCCCATGGTCAGATTAAATAATATAATAAGCTCTCAAGGCCTTTTCGTAACTTAATAAAATGATGATTATTGTTGGTTATAATCACGCTCCAGGAACGAGACGACACGACACGACTTCTGAGTTCCGAGCATCCCACCGTCACGCGCGTAAAAAAGACTCAAATCTGACCACCTTTACAAAAGTCACCATTCGAAAGCCTGCACCGTCCACTCCACAGCAATTCTTATTTTAATTGCAGTCCCAAAACCCGATCCAGTCGAGATTCCAACCCAACCCGAGTTCGCATGGCCATTACCAAAACTGAAACAGATCATCCATCACCCAGAGATTTTAAAGAGACGAGACAAAGCTCGGCAGCTCAGATGGATGAGGGTTAAAAAAAAAAAAACAAAGAAAGTTAACCGCTTCGCTTCATGTCCTTCACCTTTCCGATTTTAGACAAAAACCAAACTCAATTACGAGGAGGTCGAGCATGACCCACCAAAACAATGCGACAGACGGAAAGAGAAGGAGAGGACCAGAGAGAGAGAGAGAGAGAGAGAGAGAGCTGGTGGTGCCAGACTCAGGTGACGAGGTAGATGGGCATCGGCGTCGAGGCGGCGGCGGCGGAGCCGGAGATCCGGTGGCCGTCGACGAGGTTGAGATCCCGGAGACTGAGATATGGGACCCCCGCCACCCCGAACTCCGCCGCAGCCAGCGGCCCGGAGCTGGGCCGGCTGGTGCGGCATGGTGTGTTCGACGGTCCGCTCTCCGTCGCGTACATCGGTCCGGACACCGCCCGGTAAGTATTGGAGTAGCTCTTTTGGGGGCGATACCCGGTTCCAACGTCGTCGTCGTCGTCGCCGCCGGCCTTGGCGCGCTTCCAGAAGAGGAGGGCGGACTTCCACCACCAGCGGCGCTTCTTGCGGGTCTTGGCCTCGTCCTTGGAGATGGGCTTCTGGAGCTTGAAGTGGAGCGCGTCTAGCGACCGCGCCTCGCTCTTCTTGCTGTGCCTCCGCGCCTCTTGTAACACCTTCAATACAGATATAGAGGAGTGAGAGCTAGAATGGGAAGGAGATAATAATTCGGGGGCATTTGGGGAATGAACCTGGAAGTAGTCGATCTGGGGATCGAAGCCGTAGTCGCTGAAGTGCTGGGGCTCCAGCATCGGGAATATTGGGGATTTGCTCATCTTTCTTCTTCTACTGCTCCTCCTTCTCTTCTTTTCTTTTTAAAGATAAAGAGAGAGAGGAGTGGATGAAGCGGGATGGGTTTTCAGCTCCTCTTAACGTCTATTTCTGGGGCAGTGCGCGGAGTCCAGCGTCAGGGGGGGATGGCCAATGGGATTCCGAAAATGTCAACGTCGTTGAGCTTAATTGCAGAAATGCCACAATATAAGCGACCGTTGTCCCTTTTGTCTTGGTGGTCCCCTGATGGATGGTGCGGTGGGTGGGAAACGCGTTTCTTCTATTGTTTGGAGGAAGTGGAACGAGTTCGTCGGAATGGCGATGGACGGTAATGGACGTGGTAGGGCCCGGTTGCGTGGGTCCAGGCCCGGCATTCTCGACGGTAACCGCGCCGCGGCGCCGGTTTGGTTGAGCTGACCCAACCCGCAGTCCAGCGTCTTCTGAAGCCTATTCGGATGGTTCGGGTCCAGATGGGCCGAGCTCTCGGGATTGGACCGTGTCAAACCCTACCGGCATTACTCAGTTATGGGGCAACTGACTCCTGTACTCGCCCACGAGTCCACATGAATTGGTATGAATCCGTCCAAATCGGAAGGTAGGCATCCAGGTGTATGTCCAAAATAAAATTTCAGTACAATATACGTAGCAAGACTAGATTTTGTCCCAAAATAAACCTTTAATTGTTATTATTTACAATGGTGAATTGATCCAAAAATGCTATATCTACTTTAGAAATATTCGAAAGAACCAAAATTAAGGCCTTGATTAATTTCTTTCCCATTTATTTTCAAAATTAGTAATTCGTGCTATTTAGCATATATATATATATATATATATATATAGGAGAAAAGAAGCATCCAAAATAGTATCAAGGATGAATGGTAAGATTTATAGCCTTATGATGCTAAAATTAACTTTTGGAATAGCTTTTAAGTTTTGTCACTCGAGA
This sequence comes from Calamus simplicifolius, assembly GCA_900491605.1. NCBI lineage: Eukaryota > Viridiplantae > Streptophyta > Magnoliopsida > Arecales > Arecaceae > Calamus > Calamus simplicifolius. Next base: position 535,401 of record UESW01004503.1, read on the forward strand.
ATTAATGGTTGATGGTAGGAATTGCTAAACAACATTCTATTAAAATATAAATTTATCTCTTTTCAAATATTTAATTTATCATTTCCACCGACTAGTTTTAAAACAAAAGGTTTCTTAGGTTGTGCATGATCGGGTAATTCTCAATGGTAATATGGATTGTTTACTATGTTTGATATACGCAGGTATTGCTACATTAATATTGATTACCATGCTACAATAATATTGATTACCATGTTTGGTATGACAAACAGATTAACAATCATATAACAATAAATTTTTAAAATATTTATATATTAAATTTATTAAAAATTTATATATTATTATATATTTGATTTTAAAAAAATATATTTATAAATGATAATATTTAAAAGAATTTATATTTATAAATGATATTTAAAATGGCTGATGAAGATGCGGGAGCCATCGATCTAAAGAAGTTTTGCGATGTTTAAAGACTATCGTGAAGCCGCTAGGCCGTGGATCTAACTCCGCGTGGAAGAGGGTGTGGCTCGGCCACTCAGGACCTTTGACATGAAAGTTCTAATGAGATCAGTACAAGAAAATGCAAGTGAAGAACGATAAAAAAATTATTAAAAAAATTATAAATTATAATATTTTTGATAATATGAATAATCATTATTTTCTATGTTAATCTGCTTCCTTAGGTAGTGTTTGAAATAGGGGATAAGAAGGGATATCCCCTGAATATCCCCTTTTATTTCCAAAAGCCATAACTATAAGGGATAGCTGGGAATAAAGTTAATTTGCATTTGATATTATCAATGGGATAGTCAAGGGATATCCCTAGAAATAACTAGAGAATAAACCCTATTCCGCACAGATAATATTTTTTTCTATCAAACACTAAGTAGTGTTTGATAAGAAAAATGTTATCCATGGATAAGTGTACGGGATAGAATTTATCCCCTGGCTATCCCTAGGGATATCCCTTGGCTATTCCATTGATCATATCAATGTAAAAGGTAAATCCATGGGATATCTTTTTTTATTCTTATTGGAGGGATAATCAGCTATTCCTGCATTCTCTAGAAAATAAATTGAGGGGATATCACATGGTTAACCATGGATTATCCCTTTGGTTAACTTTATTCTCTGCTATCCCTTATAATTATGACTTTTAAAAATAAAAAAAAAATTTAAAAAATATCCCCTTTTATTTTTTATTTCAAACATTATCTAAAAATAAATGATCGACATTCCATTTCTGCTCCATTCCTCGCGCTATTATGGCACCCCGTGATGAGTCCAACCCCATCGCATGTGCGTTGCTCCTGCCATATAAAACAAGGAATTAAGTGGTAGTTGTAACTGTAGCACAATAAATAGAGCAACTGCCGAGGGGAGCAATGGTAATTGACCGAATTGACAAAGAGGGCAGCGGTGTGGATTCGGCAACGAAGCAATTGTGCCATCTCGGACAAGCGTTAGCGGAGTGCAGTAGTGGGGTTTTGGCGGGTACCGAACACGGTGCTTGCTCCTTCACGGTGATTCATGCAGTCCTTTCAATTCCCTTGTTTTGTATTTAATGCTCTCGCCCGCAAGCGCATGGGAACAACAAACTGCCTCCACTTTCGAGGAGAGGAGTCCGTGTAAAACTTATGTCACCCTACCCAACCTAACGAGAAAAAAAAAAAATTCCTATAAAATCGCAGCAGCATCAAAAGAGGGACCTGAAAGTAAACTGTTACAACGCACTCTTCCATGGTGAATATTTTGAAGGGACTTAAGAGAGAGAGAAGAGCTTTTTTTTTTGGGTCCCTTTTTAAAATGGGAGAAAGGCGCCAGCACCACATTTGCTTCACGTACCCAACGGGCTTTTAGAGGCCGAGAACGTGGGACGATGCCGCAGATCCTCATGCTTTTGTCCCACCTCATCTCTCCAAAACGAATTGTGTTGGATGACGTGCCTAATTCTCATTGGTGAAAAAAAAGTCGGGTCCGCCTCTGAGATATAAAATTATTGGCGGGACGCATGACCGGACATCAGATCCGGGCGCCGCTCGCGCTCTTCCCTTTCGGCCGATATGATTTTGTTGCTACTCTCGGCCCATTCCACGTCTCGATCGCAGGCATGCGAGAGGTGCGCGCGCTTCCCTGTACTTCCTCCTATCCCCTCTCGGCGGGGTGCGAACGGGGAGCATTGGTCAGGGGACCACCACGTTATATGGGCGCCGTGTGGTCCTGATTGAAGGGTCCAGCATTCCATGTGGGATCGCCCCGTTGAGCGCGGACCGATCAGTCGTTCCCCAGCCGATTGATTGGGATAAAATGGATTGGCTGTTAACCAGCAGCTGAACCAATAGTTTTGTGAACAGTTATCTTACATGATCATTAATTAATTCTCAACAATCAATCCAAACAAAATCTAAACATGAGTCTAAGCCAGCCAAGACCCATCCATTTAGGCCAGCTACGATTCAAGGTATAAGTTTGATTTTTTCATGTATTCAAATTGAGCTTAAGTTTTTTTTTTTTTTTTTTTTTGGTACAAGCGGATAATCATACTAGTCTAGTACGAATTATCCCAGATAGGTCAGAATACAAAATTTATTGTAAGACAGAGGAGCAGGGGTCATCCAGCCGCCAAATCCAACCAGCAGCATGCTGAGCCACAAAGCTGCTATCCAATCAAATTAAGCTTAAGTTTTAAAACTAAGACTCATGTCAATTTTGAATTGAGCTTTTTTGATAAAACATTGGTCCGACCTTAGCTCAATGTGTACCCGAGCTTGAATCAGATCTGATAAAAGAGCTCGAGTTTGGGTTTCATGCATTTGTATTGTATCAAAAAGAATAGTAATTAATCGCTTGTTGTAGAAGAGAGAAATAGTCATTCGATAGCAACAAAAAAAAAAAAAAGAAAGAAATTAAAGCACAAAAAATTGCTTCCTCAACTCAGACATTTTCATGCATGGTTTGTTCATTCATTCGCTATCCTTCGATTGTAGGTTAAGGAGATGAGTCGCATTAGGTTGTGCTTATGGAATAGTTGTCTTGGTGGACTTGTATATAAGTTTTAAGGTGATGAAGGGGATCAAGGGTTTTAGGGCATCAATTCATGAGTTGAAGCCTTTGGCTCATTTGCTATGGTTGAAGGAACCAGAGTTTGCCATTATCTACTAGCATGATTCCAAAAAATATTAAAATTTGTGCTTTCCAAACTCATATTCTTATTGGGGAGTTCATGATTGATTCCCTCCCCAACAAAATTAATCGATTAATTAGCTAGCTTTCTTTGTTCTCAGCATCTTACTTTTTCTAGGTCAACAGGTTTGGGAAAAGTTGATCGATCATATGTTTAATTTGAAGTTTCTTGTTTGACTTGATTTATTGATTGATGATGTCTAAATCGTTTGCATAGCTTATGCTTAGATATTAAGCTAATTATTTTTGCCACTCTTAGTCTAAATCGTTTGCGTAGCTTATCATCTGGATATCCATCCCAATAAACCAAGCTTGGCACGCAACACAAATCAAATCAAAATTAGACCAACTTGGTTGACCCATTATTTAGGTTCAACTGGACTAACTTAGATTGGTCTGATGGATTTTGAGTTGGGTTTTGATATGACTGATCCCACCACCGTCAGCCTGATATGGCTAATCCCAGCACCGTCAGCCTGATATGGCTAATCCCAGCGCCGCCAGGAAAGATAACGGCAGCCATCCCCTCACCCCCGGTACCCTCTCGGGGTCGGGGTAGGGTCACCATCCCCTCACCCCCGGTACCCTCTCGGGGTCGGGGGTAGGGTCACCATCCCCTCACCCCCGGTACCGGTACCCTCTCGGGGTCGGGGGTAGGGTCATCATCCCCTCACCCCCGGTACCCCTCTCGGGGTCGGGGGTAGGGTCATCATCCCCTCACCCCCGATACCCTCGGGGTCGGGGGTAGGGTCACCATCCCCTCACCCCCGGTACCCTCTCGGGGTCGGGGGTAGGGTCACCATCCCCTCACCCCCGGTACCCTTTCGGGGTCGGGGGTAGGGTCAGCATCCCCTCACCCCCGGTACCCTTTCGGGGTCGGGGGTAGGGTCATCATCCCCTCACCCCCGGTACCCTTTCGGGGTCGGGGGTAGGGTCACCATCCCCTCACCCCCGGTACCCTCTCGGGGTCGGGGGTAGGGTCATCATCCCCTCACCCCCGGTACCCTCTCGGGGTCGGGGGTAGGGTCATCATCCCCTCACCCCCGGTACCCTCTCGGGGTCGGGGGTAGGGTCACCATCCCCTCACCCCGGTACCCTCTCGGGGTCGGGGGTAGGGTCACCATCCCCTCACCCCCGGTACCCTTTCGGGGTCGGGGGTAGGGTCATCATCCCCTCACCCCCGGTACCCCCGGTACCCTCGGGTCGGAGGTAGGGTCATCATCCCCTCACCCCCGGTACCCTCTCGGGGTCGGGGGTAGGGTCACCATCCCCTCACCCCCGGTACCCTCTCGGGGTCGGGGGTAGGGTCATCATTCCTTAACCCCGGGCCCTCACCGGCCCCGGGATGAGTTATTATTCCCCCTCTCCGATACCCTTTCGGGGTGGGGTCATCTGCGACCAACATGCGACAACTGCCACGGAGCGCGGTACCTCAGGGTTGCACGGCGCTCGCGTGTAAGTTTCAGCACATGACCATGCCTTGCCGCAACATACCTTTCGGTACTTCCGTGATTGTGCCCTGTTACGGAGGGCCATGCCTCATAACGAGGTTTGGCGCGTTGCATGCCCCTGTGTATGACCAAATCTTGCTACGGCGTACGGCATGCTGCACCCTGTCCCATCAGCCGGCGACGCGCACTGTCTACCTTCACGGCCACCCGACACGCGTGACGTCACATCACAGGGGGTACGGGGGATAGCTTCGGCACGTAAAGCTGCAGTACGAAAGCAATCTCTCCTAGACGAAAGATGAGGTATTAGGACAATAATAAGAAGACGGGAATACGCGGTAAGGGGATCCGAACTTTGGTTTTTCTGAGCTTTCTTCCTCCCAGCAAAAACCCTAACCGCCTCAGCTCCTCTTCGCTGGAGCGGTTCTTCGTCTGAACCCAAGCCACTAACTTGATCGTCGGAGGGTCCCCACCGGAGCTTCCGGTCCTTGGGGACTTTTCTTGCAGGATTTCCAGGAGCGAGACGTCTGTTTCCCCCGACGTTCGTGGAAAGTGACTTGGCGTCATCAGATTGGCGCGCCAGGTAGGGGGGTGCAAGAAAGACATCGAACCACCTGCCTTCTTCTTCAAGACCCTGAAGCTATGGTGACCACTCGGACGAAGGGAGCTTCAGTCGGCCGCGCTGGGGGGCAGCGCTGCGGGGCTGGTCCACCCGCGGAGGCCCCCCCGACTCTCCCATCCATCTATCCAGAACCTCCGGATCTCCAGGGGGCAGGGCCTTCTGCCCCGCGGAATGACGCTCCTGCGCCTGCTCCGCAGCCACTTCAAGAAGATCGATTCGTTGCCCTGACCGCTCAGGTCCAGTCGCTAGTGGCGGTGATCAAAGACATGCAGCAGCAGCAGCAAGCGGCCTTACGGCAACCGGAGCCAAACCCGTCCGTCCCCGGAGTAATGCAGCCTAGCCAGCACTCCTCCCGCCGGAGATCGCCGGTCCCGGCAGAGCCGGCCAAGCCACATCTCGAGAGGTGTCCAAAAGGCCCCGGTCTCCCTCTCGCCATGCTAGCATCTCTCCAAAGCGGCGGCATGGAAAGGAAGCGGAGCGCACGCGCCGGCATCGCCGCCCCCGCTCTTCTTCTGAGTCTTCGAGAGAGGGCTCCTTTGATGGCCGGATGCCTCGTCGAGCTGAGCGTCGACTGGAGGAGTGCAACCAGAAGCTGGAGGAGCTCAGCCGCCGCATCACTCACCTGCCGGAGGCTGATTACGACAGTCGGCCCCCTCTGTCTCGCCGCATCATGGAAGAGCCCATTTCCACCAGGTTTCGCCTCCCTCAGCTGGACCCTTACGACGGGACCACGGACCCCCTAGACCATCTGGAGGTTATAAGGTACTCATGCAAGTCCAGGGTGCCACTGATTCACTCATGTGCATTGCTTTCCCGGCTACCCTGAAAAAAGCTGCCCGGGCTTGGTATTCACGTCTGCCGCCGCGAAGTATCGACTCTTTCCGCCAACTGGAGAGGGCTTTTCTGGCCCACTTCGACGCCTGTCGGAAGATTCCCAGGGTGGCGGACAGCCTGTTTGCCGTGCAGCAGAAGAACGGCGAGTCTCTGCGGGACTATGTCGCCCGGTTTAAGGAAGCCGCTTTGGAAGTCTATAACCTGGAGGACTCGGTGGCAACTCTGGCTCTGAAGCGGGGGCTTCGCCCTTCCCGCTTCGCCTACTCCCTGGACAAAAAGCCGCCGGGTTCCTACTCCGAACTTCTAATCCGCGCCCAGAAGTACATCCGGGCGGACGAAGCGGACTTTTCTCGGCGGGAGGCCGGCGGAAGTATACCCCGGAAGCCAACCCAGCCAGAACCCGCGGAGGCCCGCCCCAGGAGGCCCGAGCCTCCTCGCCGGCTCGACAACCGCCCTCGACCTCCTGCACCGAGAGACGGGCCCTATACTCCGTTGCTTGCTCCGATATCCCAGATCCTGCTCGAGATCGAAGGGGAGCCCTATTTACAACGCCCTCCTCCCATCAACCCGAAGATCCCCCGGAACAAAAATCTCTACTGCCGCTACCACCGGGACCATGGCCACAATACCGACGACTGCCGACAGCTGAAGAAGGCCATTGAAGATCTCATTCAACAGGGCCACCTGAGGAAGTTCGTCCAAAGGAACAACCCAGGAGCTCCCGGCCCGTCGGCGCCTGCACCGCCGGTGATTGATAATGCACCGACAGGGAAGACAGTAGCGATGATTTCCTGGGGGGCAGGGGCCCGTCAAAGAGACCAAGGGGAGAGGGAGGAGTGGAAGCTGTAATTCCCTTTTTCGAAGAAGACTTAGGGGGGTTGTAAATAAAAACGATGATAGCGTCGTCGTATCTATGACAATTGCTAAGCATCCTGTAAAACGAATCCTGGTCGACAGTGGAAGTTCAGTAGATGTTTTGAACTATGATGCCTTTGTTCGCATGAACCTGTCGCATGATCTACTTCGGCCTGTTGTCACGCCTTTGATGGGATTCACGGGGGATTCTGTGAGAGTCGAGGGGGAAATTACTCTTCCCGTGACGGCCGGAACAGCTCCATGTCAGAGCACTGTCCTCATAAAATTCCTGGTAGTCCGTGTGCGTACAACGCGATCCTCGGGAGGCCTGGGCTCAACCTCTTGGATGCCGTCATTTCCACCAAGCGGCTCCTGGTGAGGTTCCCAACCACCAACGGGATCGGCGAGATGCGAGGAGAGCGGGACCTGCCGGCGCCATGCTATCACTTGGCCCCCAGTCCCCAGGGGGCAGCGCTTGCATCACCATCTGCATCGACATCAGAGACTCTTGACCCGCGGGACCTGGAGAGGAGGGGAGAACCGGCCGAACGGCTGCTCACCTTCCCCCTCGGGGAGGACCCCGCGCGGGCGGTTCGAGTCGGAGCCTCACTTCAGACGGAGCCCGTGACCGGCTCCTCACCTTTCTGCGGGCCAATGCCGACGTCTTCGCGTGGTCGACATCCGACATGCCCGGGATCCCGGAGGAGGTGATTACACATCGGCTCAACATCCGACCGGAATGTCGACCTATCAGGCAGAAGAAAGGAGTTTCGCCCCGGACCGGCAGAGAGCTGTTGATGAGGAGGTGCGGAAGCTGATGGCGGCTGGCCACATCCGTGAGGTGCGCTACCCCGACTGGTTAGCAATGTCGTGATGGTTCGGAAGGCCAGTGGAAGCTGGAGAATGTGCGTAGATTTCACTGACCTCAATAAGGCGTGTCCCAAGGACAGCTTCCCGCTCCCCCGAATCGACCAGTTGGTAGACGCCACCTCCGGGCACGAGACGCTCAGTTTCATGGATGCGTTCTCGGGGTACAATCAAATCAAGATGAGCCCGGCGGATGAAGAAGCAACCTCTTTTGTCACGGAGAAGGGGATCTACTGTTATAGGGTGATGCCCTTTGGACTAAAAAACGCCGGGGCCACTTACCAAAGATTAATGAACAAGGTTTTTGAGGATCAGCTAGGGCGCAACATGGAGGTATATGTGGATGACATGCTGACCAAAAGTACCGGCACGGAAGATCATGTGGTGGACCTCGAGGAGACTTTCAGCAATCTGCGCCGGTACCGGATGAAGCTCAACCCCCACAAATGCGCCTTCGGAGTAGCGGCTGGCAAGTTCCTAGGATTCATGGTGACCCAGCGCGGGATCGAAGCCAACCCTGACAAGATCAGGGCCATTCTGGAGATGCGGCCCCCGGTCAGCAAGAAGGAAGTACAGCGCCTGACAGGGAGGGTGGCAGCCTTGAGTCGTTTTATGTCTAGATCGGCGGAGAGGTGCCTGCCCTTCTTCAAGGCGCTACGCAAGATTAACGGCTTCGAGTGGACGAAAGAGTGTCAAGGCTCCTTTGAAGAATTAAAGCAATTCCTCTCTACTCCGCCGCTGCTGTCCAAGCCCGAAAATGGAGAGGAGCTCTTTCTATATCTGGCCGCTTCCCCGGAGGCCGTTAGCTCTGTGCTTGTGCGTGTGGATGCCGACGGAGCTCAGAAGCCAATCTATTACACCAGCAAGGTGCTCCACGACGCTGAGACCAGGTATTCAAAAACTGAGAAGATTATCTTCGCCCTGGTGGTCTCCACTCAACGCCTGCGGCCTTACTTTCAAGCTCATCCCATCGTGGTGCTTACGGACCAGCCCCTGCGAGCTATCCTGTCTCGCCCCGACACCTCCGGCCGGCTGGCGAAATGGGCCATCAAGCTGAGCGAGTACGACCTGGCCATCCGGCCAAGATCGGCCATGAAGTCTCAGGTGCTGGCGGATTTCCTAGTCGAGTGCTCCTGGGCTGAGAAGGATGTGGAGGAGGCGCGACCGGAGGAGTTTGCGGACCCCCCCTCATTTGGGGAGGTGGGAGACTGGATCCTGCATGTGGACGGAGCGGCGAACTCTCAAGGGAGTGGAGCCGGACTCATTCTCGCAAGCCCGGAGGGAGACGTGGTGGAGTATGCTCTCAGATTCCAGTTCTCGGCGACTAATAACCAGGCCGAGTACGAAGCCCTGCTGGCGGGGATGAAGCTGGCAAAGGAGCTAGGTGCGGGGCGCTTAAGGGCCTTCACGGACTCTCAACTCATTTTGGACAAGTGGCCGGGGAGTACGAGGCTAGGGACCCCGCCATGTCCCGCTACTTAAGCAAGGTGCGGTCCCAGCGTCTCATTTCTCTTACTTCCGTGTCAGTTATATCCCCAGAGCGGAGAATGCCAGGGCTGACGCGCTGTCTCGGTTGGCCACTTCGGTCGACGGGACGTTGGGGAGAACATACGTAGAACATCTACAAGTCCCAAGCATCGAGGTCGCCGATGAGGCGCTACCCGTGGAGCCGGAGCCCTCCTGGATGGACGCCTACACCCGGTACTTGACCGACGGTACTCTCCCAGGGGACCCGGCGGAGGCCAAGCTGCTCAGGCGAAGGGCCCCGAGATTCGTGGTGATGGACGGGAAGCTTTATCGAAGATCATTCTCACATCCGGTCCTTAAATGTGTGGGGCCAACAGAATCGGATTATATCCTTAGGGAGATCCACGAAGGTGTATGCGGGAGTCACCTGGGGGGCAGAGCCCTAGCATACAAGGCCCTACGCCAAGGGTATTTTTGGTTGACCATGAAAGAGGATGCGGCCGAGCTTGTCAAGAAGTGCGATAGCTGTCAGCGTCATGCCAATATTCAGCGACAGCCAACGTCTCACCTAACTCCTCTGGTGGCACCCTGGCCCTTCGCCCAGTGGGGAATGGATATCTTAGGTCCATTTCCCCCGGCCTCCGGGCAGCGGAAGTTTCTCCTGCTGGCGGTGGATCACTTCACCAAGTGGGTTGAAGCTGAGGCTCTAGCCAAAATCACCGAGAGTAAAGTGAGATCTTTCTTCTGGAAATCAATCATATGTCGGTTTGGACTGCCCCACACTTTAGTCACTGATAATGGCCGACAGTTTGATAATGCGCCTTTCGGGAGTTCTGTTCCGAGCTGGGCATCTGTCAAAGGTTCACCTCCGTCGGACATCCTCAAACCAACGGGGCAGCTGAGGTAACTAACCGGATCATCCTCCAGGGGCTAAAGACTCGGCTGGATGGCTGCAAGGGACGATGGGTAGAAGAACTCCCCAACGTGCTATGGGCTTATCATACAACGCCACGAACTCCCACTGGTGAGACGCCATTCAGCTTGGTCTTTGGTTCTGAGGCCGCTATTCCTGTGGAGATCGGCGCGCCCAGCCCTCGGGTAGAAGCTTACAATGAAGAAGATAACCCAGACCAATGCGAGCCAATCTCGACCTGGTGGAGGAAATGCGAGATCGGGCGCGGCTTCGAATGGCAACCTATCGACAACGGGCTGCAAAATACTATAACGCTCGTGTACGTCCCCGGACGTTCTTACCAGGAGACCTAGTCCTTCGACGGGCTGAAGTCTCAAAACCAACTGAAGGCGGCAAGCTAGCCCCTAACTGGGAAGGACCCTACCGAGTCGCTGAGACGCTGCACCATGGAGCTTACAAGATCGAAGAACTCGACGGGACACCACTCCCTAGGACGTGGAATGCGGATAACCTCCGCCGGTATTATCAGTAATGTATCCCTCCTCATAAAAGTCCCCGTATTTGTTTGCATGTTCACTCCTTATTCAATGCTGACGGAATTCAATTCTAGTTATCTGAATTTTCCCAAAGCCCTGCACCAGCCAGGCATAAAGCCCAGTGTACCACTGGCAGAGCAGTGTACCACTGGCTCTCAACAACAAAAGCCCGGCACCCCGTCGGCACCAAAGCCCTGCACCAGCCAGGCATAAAGCCCAGTGTACCACTGGCAGAGCAGTGTACCACTGGCTCTCAACAACAAAAGCCCGGCACCCCGTCGGCACCAAAGCCCTGCACCAGCCAGGCATAAAGCCCAGTGTACCACTGGCAGAGCAGTGTACCACTGGCTCTCAACAACAAAAGCCCGGCACCCCGTCGGCACCAAAGCCCTGCACCAGCCAGGCATAAAGCCCAGTGTACCACTGGCAGAGCAGTGTACCACTGGCTCTCAACAACAAAAGCCCGGCACCCCGTCGGCACCAAAGCCCTGCACCAGCCAGGCATAAAGCCCAGTGTACCACTGGCAGAGCAGTGTACCACTGGCTCTCAACAAAAGCCCGGCACCCCGTCGGCACCAAAGCCCTGCACCAGCCAGGCATAAAGCCCAGTGTACCACTGGCAGAGCAGTGTACCACTGCTCTCAACAACAAAAGCCCGGCGCCCCGTCGGCACCAAAGCCCTGCACCAGCCAGGCATAAAGCCCAGTGTACCACTGGCTCTCAACAACAAAAGCCCGGCGCCCCGTCGGCACCAAAGCCCTGCACCAGCCAGGCATAAAGCCCAGTGTACCACTGGCAGAGCAGTGTACCACTGGCTCTCAACAACAAAGCCCGGCACCCCGTCGGCACCAAAGCCCTGCACCAGCCAGGCATAAAGCCCAGTGTACCACTGGCAGAGCAGTGTACCACTGGCTCTCAACAACAAAGCCCGGCACCCCGTCGGCACCAAAGCCCTGCACCAGCCAGGCATAAAGCCCAGTGTACCACTGGCAGAGCAGTGTACCACTGGCTCTCAACAACAAAAGCCCGGCACCCCGTCGGCACCAAAGCCCTGCACCAGCCAGGCATAAAGCCCAGTGTACCACTGGCAGAGCAGTGTACCACTGGCTCTCAACAACAAAAGCCCGGCACCCCGTCGGCACCAAAGCCCTGCACCAGCCAGGCATAAAGCCCAGTGTACCACTGGCAGAGCAGTGTACCACTGGCTCTCAACAACAAAAGCCCGGCCCCGTCGGCACCAAAGCCCTGCACCAGCCAGGCATAAAGCCCAGTGTACCACTGGCAGAGCAGTGTACCACTGGCTCTCAACACAAAAGCCCGGCACCCCGTCGGCACCAAAGCCCTGCACCAGCCAGGCATAAAGCCCAGTGTACCACTGGCAGAGCAGTGTACCACTGGCTCTCAACACAAAAGCCCGGCACCCCGTCGGCACCAAAGCCCTGCACCAGCCAGGCATAAAGCCCAGTGTACCACTGGCAGGCAGTGTACCACTGGCTCTCAACAGCAAAAGCCCGGCACCCCGTCGGCACCAAAGCCCTGCACCAGCCAGGCATAAAGCCCAGTGTACCACTGGCAGAGCAGTGTACCACTGGCTCTCAACACAAAAGCCCGGCGCCCCGTCGGCACCAAAGCCCTGCACCAGCCAGGCATAAAGCCCAGTGTACCACTGGCAGAGCAGTGTACCACTGGCTCTCAACAACAAAAGCCCGGCGCCCCGTCGGCACCAAAGCCCTGCACCAGCCAGGCATAAAGCCCAGTGTACCACTGGCAGAGCAGTGTACCACTGGCTCTCAACAACATAAGCCCGGCACCCCGTCGGCACCAAAGCCCTGCACTAGCCAGGCATAAAGCCCAGTGTACCACTGGCAGAGCAGTGTACCACTGGCTCTCAACAACAAAGCCCGGCACCCCGTCGGCACCAAAGCCCTGCACCAGCCAGGCATAAAGCCCAGTGTACCACTGGCAGAGCAGTGTACCACTGGCTCTCAACAGCAAAAGCCCGGCACCCCCGTCGGCACCAAAGCCCTGCACCAGCCAGGCATAAAGCCAAGTGTACCACTGGCAGGGCAGTGTACCACTGGCTCTCAACAGCAAAAGCCCGGCGCCCCGTCGGCACCAAGCCCTGCACCAGCCAGGCATAAAGCCCAGTGTACCACTGGCAGAGCAGTGTACCACTGGCTCTCAACAACATAAGCCCGGCACCCCGTCGGCACCAAAGCCCTGCACTAGCCAGGCATAAAGCCCAGTGTACCACTGGCAGAGCAGTGTACCACTGGCTCTCAACAACAAAAGCCCGGCACCCCGACGGCACCAAAGCCCTGCACCAGCCAGGCATAAAGCCCAGTGTACCACTGGCAGAGCAGTGTACCACTGGCTCTCAACAGCAAAAGCCCGGCGCCCCGTCGGCACCAAAGCCCTGCACCAGCCAGGCATAAAGCCCAGTGTACCACTGGCAGAGCAGTGTACCACTGGCTCTCAACAACAAAAGCCCGGCACCCCGTCGGCACCAAAGCCCTGCACTAGCCAGGCATAAAGCCCAGTGTACCATTGGCAGAGCAGTGTACCACTGGCTCTCAACAACAAAAGCCCGGCACCCCGACGGCACCAAAGCCCTACGCCGATCAGGCGTGAAACTCGGCTAACCGCTAGCGGAGCGGTGCACCATTGATCCTTCGCCCGACGTCCTACCGGTCAAAGCAAGGCTAAGTCCCGCGGGCATCAAGCTGCGCGCCAGACTGACACCGGGTCCGATACTTGACCGGATGCTACACTTATAAGTTCGAGGGAGCCCGCCGGCCTAATCCCCGATAAGCGGTGTCCCCGCTTCCAAGATTCGACCCTGCCTAGCTCTAATCCGTGGGCCTGTGTAACCAAGGCAGTGACGCGGGTGGGAGGTTCTCTCAAAATGGTCAAGACGAACAGGAATCGTGAGGAAATTAACAAGATCATTAAAAGTATCTTCATTGATTAACTGAGAGTTACAAAATCCCGACGTAGTCAGGCATACAAAAAAAAAAAAAAACAAAACAAAGTCACGAACAGACTCATGGCTCCGCCGGTGCGGGCTCATCATCAGAAGAAGTCTGGTCTGACAATTCTATCTCCAGAGCCTGGGGGAAATTTAAGTCCCTAGCCACCCTTTCTTTAGCGTGCTGGAACCCATCGAGGTATACGGCGGCCGAAGCCTCGGCCAGGTCATCTGCGAAACGCTCAGATGCCTTGTACTCCTCGACAAGCCCAGCAGCCCGAACTCTTTCTGCAGCAAGGGCCTCCGCCATGGTTTTTTCGGCCTCCCGAGCCTGGCGTGTCTCCTCTCGGGCTTGGCTCAGCTCTTCCTCACGGCGGCGGATCTCCTCCCTTGCCGCTCCAGCTTCCTCCGCCGCCGCACCCGCGCGGTCCTCGGCCTCCCGGAGCGCCGAAGTCAGCTCAGAGATGTGCATGTCCCTGGCCATGACTGCGCTCTCGGCCTCCGCCATTTGAGAGAGCGCCGCGCGTGTGCGAGTGGCCTCCAGGTCCGCCCGGCTTGCGGCGGCCTTCACTTCGTTTGCGCAGGCATCTCTGACCGCTTCTAACGCCTTTTCTGCTTTTTCTGCGCGGCGCTGGGCCTCCTCGGCCTCTTTCTGCGCCTCCCGCAGAACCTTCTTTCCTCCGTGGATAACCTCCCTGGCGGCCCTCAGGGAGTGAGCAATCTGCACACGAGTCCAGGTCAACAGGATATATACATATGCGGGAACAGTAAGGGGGAAGGGAACGGAAAGATAACTTACCTTGACCACTGCAGCGTAGGAATCCCGGAAGAACACGCCCGCTCCCAGGTGGCTGAGATCTTCTATCATCCGAGGATCAAAAACCGGACCCAAGGCCCGCTCGGCCCAGCGGCCGTCGTCCAGGAGGTCCCGAGGCGGCCTGGGCGCCCCCTCGCCTTCCTCCGCTGTTCCTGAAGGCCCCGGCTCTACGTGCGGACCGCTCCCGAGTGGACCTTCGGGGGATGGGCTCGCGGGGCCAGATGGCCCCTCGCCCCAGTCCCTGGCGGCACCTGATGGGGTCGTCCTCTCGGGAACCGAGAACTCACCAATTGGCACCCGAGCCCCCGCCTCTGGTTCCTCAACGACGGCTTCCGCGGCCGCCCCCGCTTCCGGTTCCTCGATGGTGGCTCCCGCGGTCGCCCCCACCTCCGGCGGAGTGTCGGCCGTAAGGTCGACCTCCGGAACAGATAGGGCGTGTGGTGGAGCCGGGGAGGGGGAGACAAGCGCCGGGAGGGGGGTCCTGACCGCTGGACGCTTCGGGGCCGGGGCCCGCTGGTCCCTGTGTGGCCCTTCTCGGGCCCTCTTCTTCGCAGCCTTCACCACCTTCGCGGTCGGAATTTTCATGGCTGCATGGCACATTAGACTTTCAGAAACCGTAAAAAAAAAAAAAAAAAAAAAAAAGAAAGAAAAGGAAAAAGAGAAAAAAAAAGGAGGAAGAGCGAAATTTCTAAGTATGAAAAATTTACCCCGCTGGGAGATGAGGCCGCCAGCTCAAAGTTATCCTCCGCCAACAGCAGGGTGTACCGGGGGATCTCGGCGGTCAGCAACACCCCATCGCCTCCCGGTCCCCAGGATGAATAACTGCGGCGTTCCCTCGGAGGTCGGGGTCCCCCCACCGGGACCGGACTTGGCCGATATTAGCAAAGAAGAAACGGGGTTTCCACCCCTTGATTGACGTAGGCAAGAGAAGCTTAAGGACTCTATTGGGTCGGGGCTGGAATAGCCACCACCCTTTTTGAGCTCGGAGAGAGTAGAAATTGCAGAATAAGCTGATTCTAGGAGTAATGCCTAGACGATGGCAAAGGATGACGAAAGCGCTAATTACACGGCAGGAATTTGGGACTAGTTGAGAAGGAGTTAGAGAATAGAAATCGAGCAAGCGAACAAAGAAGGGATGAAAGGGAGGGCGGAGACCTGCCTGTAGGCAGATCTCATAAAGGGCTACTCGACCGGGTCGGGAGGATATGACCCGGTCGTCGGGTGTTGGTAAGAATAACTCGACCTCCCGAGGGATCCTGTAGCGAGCCCGGATCCTTTCCAGGTCCAGTCGCTTCAGGACGGAGGCTGTCCCCTCTGGGGACTCCTCCACCCTCGATGAGGTCCCGGCCCTCAGCCGGTGGCCCCTTGATGGGGCCCCACCGGTGGCCCGTCGCCGGGCCAGAGGGATGTGGTCCTCCGAATCAGAGGACCACTCGATGGGAGGGGAAGGAGAAGGGGTTGGAGGCCTCACAGAAGGAGAACGGTCCTCAGAACCGTCCTCCGAGGTCCAAGAAGGTAAACTCATGACGAAGAAGATTGAGACGAAAAGCTGACCTGGAAAACAAAGAAAGGTTGGGCACAAGCTTGCAGGTTGAAGGAACGTTGGGGAGCAACGGGAAGAAGACGATGGCGATGAAGCCTCTGCCCGCCTCCTTTTGGCCGGATTTATCGAGTTTTCAAAATGTCCCGCCATGATTCATCAACCACGCGGCTTCTCGCTATACGTCGGTTCGCCTCGAGGATCACCCCGGCGCGTGGTGCGGCACGCCCTCGACCAGCGATGAGACCTCGCTGACGTCGCCATAATGAAAGGAAATGATGATGCCTTTTTGCGCAGATTTCGAAGAGCTCGTCTTCATTTTCGAGGGCGATCGTGGCTGGCGCAGTGTACGGGAGCCGCCCCCTTACATCCCCCGCACCGTCCGCATAGGACTCAAGGGCAGGGATCAGCCACGTGGAGAACGCCCCTTGAGCCTCAGCTGTGGGACCCGCTTCGCCCCAGGGGCGAGGGGGCATCTGATATGACTGATCCCACCACCGTCAGCCTGATATGGCTAATCCCAGCACCGTCAGCCTGATATGGCTAATCTCAGCGCCGTCAGGAAAGATAACGGTAGCCATCCCCTCACCCCCGGTACCCTCTCGGGGTCGGGGGTAGGGTCACCATCCCCTCACCCCGGTACCCTCTCGGGGTCGGGGGTAGGGTCATCATCCCCTCACCCCCGGTACCCTCTCGGGGTCGGGGGTAGGGTCACCATCCCCTCACCCCCGGTACCTCTCGGGGTCGGGGGTAGGGTCACCATCCCCTCACCCCCGGTACCCCTCGGGGTCGGGGTAGGGTCATCATCCCCTCACCCCGGTACCCTCTCGGGGTCGGGGGTAGGGTCATCATCCCCTCACCCCCGGTACCCTCTCGGGGTCGGGGGTAGGGTCACCATCCCCTCACCCCCGGTACCCTCTCGGGGTCGGGGTAGGGTCACCATCCCTCACCCCCGGTACCCTCTCGGGGTCGGGGGTAGGGTCATCATCCCCTCACCCCCGGTACCCCTCGGGGTCGGGGGTAGGGTCACCATCCCCTCACCCCCGGTACCCTCTCGGGTCGGGGGTAGGGTCATCATTCCTTAACCCCGGGCCCTCACCGGCCCCGGGATGAGTTATCATTCCCCCTCTCCGATACCCTTTCGGGGTGGGTCATCTGCGACCAACATGCGACAACTGCCACGGAGCGCGGTGACCTCAGGGTTGCACGGCGCTCGCGTGTAAGTTTCAGCACATGACCATGCCTTCCGCAACATACCTTTCGGTACTTCCGTGATTGTGCCCTGTTACGGAGGGCCATGCCTCATAACGAGGTTTGGCGCGTTGCATGCCCCTGTGTATGACCAAATCTTGCTACGGCGTACGGCATGCTGCACCCTGTCCCATCAGCCTGCGACGCGCACTGTCTACCTTCACGGCCACCCGACACGCGTGACGTCACATCCACAGGGGGTACGGGGGATAGCTTCGGCACGTAAAGCTGCAGTACGAAAGCCATCTCTCCTAGACGAAAGATGAGGTGTTAGGACAATAATAAGAAGACGGGAATACGCGGTAAGGGGGATCCGAACTTTGGTTTTTCTGAGCTTTCTTCCTCCCAGCAAAAACCCTAACCGCCTCAGCTCCTCTTCGCTGGAGCGGTTTCTTCGTCTGAACCCAAGCCACTAACTTGATCGTCGGAGGGTCCCCCACCGGAGCTTCCGGTCCTTGGGGACTTTTCTTGCAGGATTCCAGGAGCGAGACGTCTGTTTCCCCCGACGTTCGTGGAAAGTGACTTGGCGTCATCAGGTTTGGATTTGAGTTTTGAAATAATTTTTCAATTCTAATTCAAATCTTAAAATGAAAAAGGTCAGGGTTCTGTTCGGATAGGGGTAGGCCGTTCTAGTTCGGCCAACTTCTACTGGCTAGCCCTACAACGCCACTGAAGCCAAAGCCAAGCGATCGCATGAATCAAATGGGGTAACGGTAAGACAACAATTCCTTTATTGCTTGGTACTAGGGTTGGCAGCTCCACAACATTCTGCTTTCAATATTGTCGGCATTCCTTGCATGGGTGGTGGATTCACCTCCCTTCTGCTAGAAAAAGAATTGTCGGTGCCCCAAATGGTGACCCCTCCATGGTTGTTTCCTCATGCTCTGGGTAAAAAGGGCTGTTAGCTGGCTAGCTCGAATGGTACTGCATATATTTCAAATTATTAGGTTTCGATCGCGGATTATTCCACTGTTAGCTCTAATAAATTAAAAATGGAAGGCTATTGCAGAAAAACAACAGCATTTTTCACTAGATACTGTTCACCAAATGTGAAATATTATTTTCATAGTTGGCATTTAGATTTAAATTTAAAGTTCATCATTATTTTATCAGGTGAACATAGAAACACAAAATTATGGAACTATTTTATTTATGCAATGGTTGCTATAATGACTGGATAAGAAAGATATGTATCTTAAAGCCTATTTCATTATGTTGCAAAGCAAAAGGTTTCTGAAATTAATTGTTATTGTTGTCGTAGAAATTCGTTCTCAAATTTGGGTGCGGCTCACTTCTGAATATGGATAGTAACTTTCTGTTCGAGTGAACTTGCAAGACAGTCTTCACACGAGAAGTGTTGGGGAATGATCCCTGCGGAAGATCATTCGATACCTAAGTCAGTGATAATTTCTCAGCAATCAGATATGAGGAGAAGGCTCTCGCAGAAGAGTCTTTCAAGAACGGCCTCTCGAGAGCTTAAGAACTCTGCTTGAGCTTTTTTTCTGCTCAGAGTGAGCATGGGGGCCTAGAGCGTACCTGAAAATATTTTAGAACCGAATATTTATAGACTGTTGGAATGATGGCGAGTTGATACCTGACTTTTTGGATGCATCTTAGGAAGCCGAAAGCTGGTACGATTCTAATTTGATTCGAATCTGGTTGGTTACAGGGCCAGTAGAATTCGAATCCTGTTAGATAGAGGATCGATGGTCAAGGAAGCTAATAGGTGCTTGAGATTGGGTTACTTATAGGCACTAAGCTATTTTTGGCTCTATGAGCTTTATTTTCTTCTTAGAAATGCCAGAAACCGACATAGTTAAAGTCCGTCAAATAATCAGGGATTTGAACTTTCATTGATCTGCATCAGATGGTTATGTTTGGCTCCTCACTTTTATTTTAAGAGTATCGCTTTGAAAATCAGACGATCAGAGCCGTTCATCGTGCAAAGGACTCAGAGTAATGCTAGGTAGTAAGGGCGCTCGAGCCGAGAAAGGAAATAGCTCGATCCTGCCAAGGTATGGGGATAGCTCGATCCCGCCAAGGCATGGGGATAGCTCAGTCTTATCAAGGCATATAGGTGGCTAAGTTTGTCTAAGGCATGATGATTTTATCTTTATCTGAACGTGATGGCTGATAAGTTAGAAATTGAAAATGATCCTATCCTTTTGCCATATGCATGGATATTAACACAATGACGATTTTACCCTAATAATATTTAGAATTAAAAATAAATCATATTGGTCTATATTTATTTTTTTTGATAAATATGAATATAAATATAAAACCGGATGCAATAATTTATATTGATATTTGTTTTAAACAAATATCAATACAAACCTATATTCAAAGTATGGAGATGCAGGTGAATATCAATCTTAAAACACTAAATCAAATATATTACCACATGAAAGGTAAATTAAGTTAAGGCCTTATTAGTGCAGCTACTTATTTTCTTAAAAAAATTTGAGTACTTAAAAGTTTAAATATGATTACAAATGGAATACTTGGAAATGAATTGAATAATTAACTATTTATATCCATATTTGATTTTTTTATGGATATACTGCAAACTGAATATTAGTTAGATGATTAAATTTGTAACTATATTTAGATATATCTGAAGATAAAAATAAATTCAAATCTGGCCTGTCTAACTTTTCTAGCTCATTTAGCAATCCAAATAGTAGCTGCTATCATTCATTCATTAAAAGTTTATTTAATTCAAATCATAATTTGAATTGGAATTGAAATTGAGCTAGCTCCATTGAAATTAAAATGGAAATAGCTCATTCCTTCCATCCATTTAATTCATATAAAAATTAGAATCAAAGCTAGAAGATTGAGGAGGCTAGATTTTTAGTTGGGTAAGCAAAAAATGAATTAAAAATTATAAAAAATATTAGGAACTTAGTATCTTATTGAAGGATTCAGTAAATGAGATGGCTTTAAAAGGAAATAAACTTATTGCAAGTATAAAATAAAAAATAAAAAAAAATATCATATGCATCATGAGAGCACATGTATCGCATGCATTGATTGATCGTACCATACATAAATAATAAAATTATTTTTGATACAGATGTCCTCATGTGAGCATGGCCAATCACCACATATATGGGGGCACGATCTGCAATGCATCCGATGCATAAGACCTTTTCAAAGATTAAAGGATTTTTTTCGTTACCTCTGCTTGCTGAAATTTTTATTTCACTCTATTAATATATATTTCTCAGAAATATCTGGAGTGGAGAGAAGCTTGTCAAAGGACAATGGGCCATGATAGCTCATTAGGTTTAATAACGGGTTAATCGTAAACTCATTATATATGTTTTCGTGGCCGTCATTACACTAGGACAGTTGAAATTTTTCAAATTTTACCTGACCTAGCGTGGTCCTTTGGTATTAATTCCCAATATTGTTTGTCAGTCCTAGGGTCAATTTTTATTTAGCAGGCTAAAAATTTCAGCAATGGCGTGGCTGTTCTGATTTGTTGTTTCGATTGAGAACAAGATCGTGGGATAGCCGGATATCCAGCGTTGGTCCTGTGTATTTTCCAACTTCAAATCATGAACAAGTCCAATACTCATCTGGGATTGCAAGTATAAGCTATTAGATGGAGATTTTATCTCTTATCATGAAACAACTTTGATCAAAAGGAGGAGATCCTTAAAAGATTTGGATCATGAACATGAATTTATATATTTACGTAACTTCTACTCCATCAATGTTCTAGGAGAGTGATAATGTCACGAATTAACCTGACATTTCTGTCTGCTGACAAAATATCCAGCGAGTCATACCAAATCCTAAAAGATTTGGTTTCCAGAAATGAAATCCTTAAAATCAGGATCTCCCTCCACCGTTTTAGGTTATGTAACGATGAACATGCCATTTTAGTATTTTACATTCTCATGTATTGCATGTCAAATTTGGTATCAAATCTAGGCCTTAATTCCCGAGTCTATCTAATTAAAATCTTCAGTTTCATTCTTCATGTCTTTCTTTCTTTCTTTTCTTTTTTCTTTGTTCGATCTAGTTAAACCTAAGAAAAAATCTTTCTACATCAAAATACGGTGCAGAAAGTGCATACCGCACGTGATCATTGATCGCACGCACGTGTGAGGGTGCATATGGTGCGCACTGCAATACAATGGACCATGACATACGTATTTGCATGCGTGCATCCAACGATCACATGGTGCACACTTTCTGCACCGATGGTTCGATGCAGAAAGACTTTTCTGAACCTAAAGATCCAGTCGCACAAAATCCAAGTCCTTTGCATAACCGGGTGTAACAACCGGGCCCACGGGCCCATTTTGTTACAAGAAAGCAAGACGGACAAGGTCAACACCAACTTGGGCCACCATAGCCCAAACAGGGATCCAATTGGTGCCTGTCCTTCTTACTTTACTACATATAAACCACTTCACCAACTCCTAATTATCCGATGTGGGACAATTGGGAGGGGTATCACAATCTACCCCCTTAACAGAGGCGACGTCCTCATCGCCAGGGGTAATTGATCACAACCACCAGGCAGGCAGGATTTAGAGGTGGCCCCCACAGGTTCAAGAGGTGGCTCCCATCCCCCATGGATGTAGCACTTTGTCTTTGTGTGGCACTTAGCTCCTGCACTTCCGACTGGTGCGAGGCTCTGATACCATATTGTAACGACCCGGGCCCACGGGCCCATTTCGTTACAAGAAAGCAAGACGGACAAGGTCAACACCAACTTGAGCCACCATAGCCCAAATAGGGATCCAATTGGTGCCTTGTCCTTCTTACTTTACTACACATAAACCACTTCATCAACTCCTAATTATCCGATGTGGGACAATTGGGAGGGGCATCACACCGGGGCCTACAATCTTGAAGCTGGAGTAGACTAGTTTGGGTTGAGTTGCTTATTAGATTTATGATTTTGGGCCATGTACATCCAACAATTATAAGCAGCAAAGAAACAAATAAAATAGTGGGCACAACTCACTATAAGCTCTATTTCGATTTAGCTCTTCACCCACACCGTGCCTTAGGCTTTGCGACGAGAACGTAAGAAGATATTACATGGCGCATGACGTTGTCTGTATCGCCTTCATTGATGTCGGTGCTGAATATGCTAATACTATAAGTTGACACTATTCACAAGTGAAGCGTCACAAGCTCCATAGGATGTAACATTCATATATATATATATATATATATATATATATATATATACATATATATGTATATATATACATATATATACATATATATATAT
>UESW01004503.1:558447-643824 GCA_900491605.1 Calamus simplicifolius
ATATATATATATATATATATATATATATATTTATATATATATATATTATATTTTTTAAACTCTCTCTCTCTCTTTTATATATATATATATATATATATATATATATATATATATATATATATGTATGTATGTATGTATGTATATATGGCAAACCTTACTCCTATCACCTTGAACCTAGAATTTGACCTTCGGAGGTGGTGATACAGTCTTAAGATGTAACCTTTTGCAAAGAGTCAGCGATAAGATGGACTTTTTGTCTCATATGGAGCGATAAATTCCCATTTCTTCTAATAACATATATAAATTTTTAATAAAAATTAAAAAATTAATAATATAATTAAATAAATCAAATATCATAAAAGATGGAGATTGAAGTTAAGGAAAATATTAAATATATGAGGATAATTATATAAATATAAATATAAATATATGAAGATATTATCATAGTTAAATACAATATTAATGGGCGGTGAGATGCTAAGGAATGAGGAGATATTTATTTCTATTATTGATCATTTTCATTACTATAAAATGTAAGAACTTCCTATTCTTAAATGGTATGGAATGGGAAGTCTTTATTTGATGGGTTAAAATTGCTATTAAATGTTCGGTTTGATTGAAAAAATGAAAAAAAAAGAATGATGGGCCTATATATTTATGAGATTATAATTTAAGATTTATGACATTACGTCATATTATACTATAATAGATAAATTTTCATATATAGTAATATAGTGTAATAACATAAATTAATTATCAAAGAATATTTTATATATATCATAAATTAAATATAATTATTATAATATTAATTCCTATGTAATTTTTATTCTAAGGTTGTTATAGTCAAATTAATTATCAATTTTTTTATATAAAATTATTCTCAACCAACATAAGAAATATTTTTAAAGCTATTTTTTAAATAAAATATAATCGATGTCAGATTTTTTTCTTTGAGAAAGATAGCAAACGAAAAAAAGGCGGGCGTAAATTGCTGTGGGATCATGCAAAATAGGCAATCCAATTTCAGGCACGCGGACATGCCTTTATAAAGAGACAATGGTTGTTGCCATCGTCGTGCTCTTCGCCGCCGCCCTCTTCGTCTTCTTTCTCCACCTCTATCTCCGGTGGCGCTACCTCCACCGCATCTCACGGAAATATAGTGAGCGGAGACAATATATATATATAATAAGCTTGATGACGGAGAGAGACTTCAAACTATGCAAGGCAATGCTCGTTGCCATCGTCGTGCTCTTCGCCGCCGCCCTCCTCGTCTTCTTTCTCCACCTCTATCTCCGGTGGCGCTACCTCCGCCGCATCTCCTCCCTTCGCCGCGGCCGCCGCCGCCTCGTCTTTGCCGGCGAGATCCAGAACGGCCCGAGCCCCGCTGATCGTGGGTTGGTTCCTGAGATCCTCAAGTCCCTTCCCATCTTCGTCTTCTCCAACGCCGACGCCGGAGATGGGGAGGAGGTTGTGGAATGCGCGGTGTGCCTGAATGAGTTTGAAGAGGGGGAGAAGGTGCGCTCCCTCCCGCGGTGCGGTCACCGCTTTCATCTCGAGTGCATCGACATGTGGTTCTACTCCCACGCCAACTGCCCACTCTGCCGTGCCGCCGTCGACGCGGCGCCGATGCAGGTCAATAGCACCGTCACAGAGCGGATACCGATGTCGTATCCTTCGGCTGCATCGCTGGCGGAACTGGGAGCCCGATTTTATTGATGAAAAGGTTTCTGGGTAGGGATGCGAGGCTTCATCGCAGCGGGAGTTTGGAGGCCGAACTAGATCTGGAGCGGGGGAGGCGGCGGAGCTCTCTCCGGCACTGCAACCTCCGGCGGCGGCGGTTTAGAATGAGAAGGGGTTGGAAACGCGGCGGCTGGTTTACAAGGACAACGGCCTCTTCGACTGGTTGCCCTTATTGGCAAAGGTTCCGGACGGAAACGTACTTTCGTATTCATACCATTATATATATATATATATATATATATATATATAGCACTTGTATTTATAGGACTATCTATTTGCACCACAAAAAAATGTTCAGTACTTTTTTTTAAATTTTTTAAAAATTTAATTTCTAAATTATCCTTAAAACTCTTTTCCCTCAATTTTTTTTTAAATAACACTAGCCCTAGATTACACTAATAAATTTAATTAAATAAAATCAAAGTTTGGAGCTAGAGTCAAGGTCTATGGCCTAGATTCAAGATCTAATACTTGTGTTAAAGAAAGGGTCAAAATGACTCTCAAACCTAGTATAAAATTTATTAGAGTTATTTTATGAGCAAAACGGTAGGCGAAATATATTTTGAATCCTATACAAAGTTAGTATACTCTTGTTGAGTATAAATAAGTTGAGATCAAATTTGAATTGATTCAATAGACATATTTAATAAACAAGTCCGACTATGAATTGATCTATTGATTAAAAATTAATCTGCAATTAATTTAATTATTAAACAAGTTAATTCATACAATCCAATCTGCCAACTTAGATATGACCTATCAAATATATTTCTTTAAATTAATATCATCTTTAAACTAATTATTATTTTATAATGATGATTATATGTTTATGTAAAGGTTTTATGCTTCTCTTATTTTTGTTCTGTAAACAAAAATATTTGTTTATCTTTTAATTATAATTTTTAATATATAATTATTTGAAAGTGAATTGATAGTAAATATTGTTATATAAGTTATGCGGGCTATACATGTCATGCAACTCATACATGTTATATGAGTCATATGCGTCATGGAGATTATACAAGTTATATAGATTAAAAAGATTACACAGTTTATATCGTGTAAATCATATAATACACGGATCAGCTTCGAGTTAAAATTTCTAACTTAATTAATAAACATATCAGATTTAGATTAATCCATCTAATATCATACTTTAAAATTGATTCGGTTCGTTTACAATCTGTTGGCACGATTTTTCACTGATAGAAGGTCATCTCAAATTCTTAGCTTCCTTGGCTTATCTTTTAAATCTATTGTAATGTTAATTAGCAATGTATGATTTCATGCACGAATTGGTGATCTTTCGTTATTTTGCAAAGCGCACCAGTGTGTTGTCGAAGGAAAAAGAGTTAAACATAAAATGTAGTTGATCGATGTTACTTGTGGATTATCGTACATAATTAGCTGGCATCTTAATATTTTGGTCCATATGGAGATTAAATTAAGGCTAAAATGGAACTAATGACTCAGCGTGGATTGGGACAGAAACGAGAGATACATCTAACGTGAGACTAGTGCAATGAATATTGAGAATGGATATTAATTCTTTAAATGGTGTCCAAGGTCCACCAATAAGATCACAAGTGGTTGTTTGAAATCATTGATTTTCAGAAGGAAAAAAATTTAAAATTCACTATAGTTTTATTTTCTCAAAATTGGATAATTAAAAAAATAAAAAAAATTAGGAGTTTATTATAGCAGGGACCTTTGGCTTTTCAATGAGATCGATACAGTAAACTAGGGTATATGCTGGTAGCCTGATATATCATTCTCGCTGAATTGAGTTCTTTTTCTATCCAAAATTTCAATATATATTTTTCAAGTGGTTGCTTTTCATCCACGTTATATGAATTAATGAGTCACATTCCAATCAATATTAAAATAAAAAATAAATATGTAACTTGAAAATTTTAAAAATCAATTATCAACAATAAGTATTACAAGTACCGGTCTCCTCCCTCTGTCGATCACTCTTTGCACCAAGCATATAATAATGATGAAGGATAAAATCATCATTATGTCAATATTCGTGCGTGCAATAAAAGGTTGAGATCACATTTAATTTTTGATCCGTCAGCTGCCGCATCCGGGAAAAAATGAAGCTCATATGCCACACTAAAACCGAAGTGCCCTTATGCCTCGGCCAAATCCTCATATCTCGGTCAGACCGAGCCATCATACCTCGGCCGAGGTATCCTGAACCTCTGCGAAACCAAGTGCAGAAAAATTCAAATTCATGATAATCTGGTGAGATTCCAACCACATGGGTCTTCAATCACCTTAAGTGGAGAAAAAAAGCTAATAATGCTAAACATGGCCTAGAGCCTATAAGGCACCGAATCTCAAAGCATCAGCTAGTTTCTCTAGTTTAGCCATTGGTTCTTTAACTAACTAGATTCGAAAGCTACCAATTCTGTAATAAATTTGATTCGAATCAGATTCGAATCATGACAGTTTCTGATTCAGATAGTTGTTTGCCATCACATCAGCAACCTATATATATCCTGTCCTAAAGTCTTCGAAGTACATTTACTTTTCATTGAAAAACTTCATTGAAGCTCAAGTAGAGCTCCTGGCACTTGGAAAGGTCATTCTTGAGGGTTTCTTCTGTGAAAGTTTTCTCCTCAATCTTCTGCATAGGGCCATCCTCAATACTCTTTACGCAAGGACTTCTTGTAGGGGCGGACATACGAGTTGGAGAACGAATTTTTAGCAACAAATAATATATATGGTAAGGTTTAAAGCTCCCATCCACTCCCCCATTCAAAAAAGTGGAAGGAGATCTTTTTAATTAGCATTAGCTGGCTTGGTTGTCTATTTGCACTCCTATTTCTCCTCATGACTTACTTCCTTTCCTTTGATCAGTTGATGTCCGCCCCACCGGTTCCGCCGGAGCCGGCGTGTTCGTGCCACCACCGTCCATACCACAAGCATCATCGCCACCGCCGCCTCCAGGACTGCGGTCGACAAATTGCTATCGTTCTTTATCTACTCCGCCGTCGATCACGACAGGAAGCTCGAGTGCGCCGTGTGCCTAACAGAGTTCAAAGACGGCGATCGAGAAGGGGAGGCTCCTCCCGAGATCGATGCTTTCATAGCTAGCTTCCACATGGATTAATGCGTCGAGATACGTACGTACGTGGCTCCACTCTCATTCCAAATTTTCCTGATTGATCAGTCGTCTAAATCTAATTATGGAGGTGGGCATGGTTCTTTATTTTTCTATTGTATATTAATTTGTAGAGATTGCAATGGAACTCCAACAAGATTAGCCGATGAATCCATTTCTTGAGGTTGATGGGACCGATCGATGTTTAACCGTGCATCCATCTAGGGTAGATAGCCTCCACGCGGTCATTCTTTGGCTTTGCAAGTAATTTGTAAAGCGTGGGAATGTGGGATCGATGACAAACTTGCTTATATATATATATATAACTTAAATGCATAACAAGTTGAGTGATTTTTGTGAATTACCGTAGTAACCGTTGCGGCTGAGATCCGGCTGATGCTGATCGAATTTTTGGGATTGGAGACTAAATTTGAAGTGAGATCTAGATCTGGCGCCACCTGGTCCATTTCAATATGAGCTTTTCTTGTCTCTATTTCTGCAAGGAGGGGGAAAAACGTTATTAGAGTTTTTTTTTCTTTTTCTTTTTCTTTTCTTTTTGATCTCACCCCGCTCTTTGCCTTTCTCTCTCTCTCGCCTTCTCTTTCTCTAAGATTGCGATGAATATTTGCTGAATTACATAGGATTACCTAAACATCTCTATGGAGAACATCAATCCAGCTGGACAAGTTTAACCTTGAGTAAAATAATATATATGCCCGCATATATAGAAACAAACAAATAAAAGAAATGAGAAAAGTCTCTTGCACCCAAATTGTCTCTAGTCTCCTGCATGCGATGATAAGCACAAAGCCTGATATTTATCGTAAAGTAGGATTGGTAAGTCGATGTTAGTCTAATCCTTATAGAACACATTGGCAGGCAGTAAAAAGAATACTCGTCAATACTTAAAGGCCACACTAAACTTGAAATTACATTTTGAAATTAATCATGTAGGAATCATTTGCTACGTTGATGTAAACTTTGCAGGAGATGTAGACGATAGAATATCTACAAATGAACATATTTTCTTACTTCGTGAAACGATTGTTTCTTGGTTAAGCAAGAGACAAAGTTGCGTAGCAAAATATACCATACAAGCATTATATATATATATATATATATATATATATATGATGTGGTACATAGTAAGTAAGTAACGCTGTTTGTATTTTGTAATAACATGTCCACTATCTCTTTGTTGACACCAAATCACCGTCCTTAAGCACTCACGAGCATTCGGTCGCCTCCTTCAGTGAGCCCGGGATCCTCCGGTGAGCTCCTCGCACTTAGAAGCCTACAAACAAGTCCCAAAAACCAAAAATTTTGGCGGGGACCCTTCGACGCTCAAGTCAGTGCTCTGGGCAACAGTCGTGAGCTTGAAAAAAGGTCAAAAGAGAAAAAGAGAGGCTTAGAGCTCTATGTGAGCAAGAATAAGCGTTTAAGAGTGTGGTGAGTTATTAGTTTCTTGGAGTTACTTGGTCGGGGGTCCCTCTTACCCATTTTATTAGTGTTTAGAGTCTGTCAGCCTTGGGGCATGATCACTTGTCAGAGCATCGATGATGGGGGTAGCATAGTGGGGCTGACTTCCATGTGATTTGTTAGAGTTGCAGGTCATGTCCCGTCAAATTTGGATGGCTGCATAGTTGGCAGGTATTGCTTGGTTTGGACAGCTATTGCAGACTGCTGCAGGGCGTGGCCGATCGTTACGGCATTTGCCAGATGTATCCTCCATGCCACCCTTTCGCTGCCCTATGTGGATAGTGATGGACGGTAAAGTGAGGCACGTGGGCTTCAAAATATAGCCGCTGAGGTAGAAGATAAAATTTGGAGTTGAATATGGCTCTGTCCCTCATGGAGTATTGATTATAGAGTACATGCATGGCACTGTTAATGCCCTTGGATGAGCTTCAGAGAAGGCCGTGGATGAACATTTGCATGGCACTTATCAATTGAAGATGTATTAGTTTTTTGCAGGTTCAGCTTGAACATATCCTTGAAAGGATAGGACTCATCTCTGATGCTGCAAATACAGAAAGGCCATTCTCATGTTACATGTAGCCTGTTTATTGGTGGGGCTTTACCTAATGCTAAGAAGGTAAAGAAGTGTGTGATGCATGTAGTGTCAAGAGTTATTCTTCCAAATAGCTGATGATGGATTTAAATTATGGACTCAATTTTTTAAATGTTAATTTGTTTCCTCTCGGCCTTTATAAAGATCTGATGCATGGCATCCCTCACCTCGCTCGCATGGAAATATATAGTGAGCAAAGGAGAGAAGATATATATATAAATATAATAAGCTTGATGATGGCCTACGAGAGAGACTTCAAGCTAAGCTGCAAGGTAATGCTCATTGACATTATATATATACATGCACTTGTATTTATAGGACTATGCAATGAGAGCTTCTATTTGCATCATAAAAATTACTCAGTACTTTTTTAATTTTTTTTAAAAAATTAATTTCTTAACTATCTTAAAAATTCTTTTCCTTCAATTTTTTTTTTTAAATAACACTAGCCCTAGATTACAATAATAAATTTAATTAAATAAAATCAAAGTTTGGGGCTAGAGTCAAGGTCTATGGCCTAGATTCAAGATCTAATACTTGTGTTAAGGAAAGGGTCAAAATGACCTCTAATTGGGTTAACATTAGAGAAACAAGTGGAAAGATCTAATACTTGTGTTAAGGGTAAAAATAAATTGTTTACATACTTCAACCCCAACACCTATCAGTCACAATACAATAGCTTTATCATTTGTCAAAAATCACTCTCAAACCTAGTATAAAATTTATTAGAGTTATTTTATGAGCAAAACGGTGGGTGGAACATATTCTGAATCCAATACAAAGTTAGTATACTCATGTTGAGTATAAATAAGTTGAGATCAAATTTGAATTGATTCATTGGACATATTTAATAAACAAGTCGGACTATGAATTGATCTATTGATTAAAAATTAATCTGCAATTAATTTAATTATTAAACAAGTTAATTCATACAATCCAATCTGCCAACTTAGATATGACCTATCAAATCTATTTCTTTAAAGTAATATCATCTTTAAACTAATTATTATTATAATTATGATTATATATTTATGTAAAGGTTTATGCTTCTCTTATTTTTGTTCTGTGAATGAAATTTTTGTTTATCTTTTAATTATAATTTTTAATATATAATTATTTTGAAAGTGAATTGATAGTAAACATGTTATATAGGTTATGCGGGCTATATATGTCATACAACTCATACATGTTATATGAGTCATATGCAGCATGGAGATTATACAGGTTATACAGATTAAAAAGGTTAAAAATGTTACACGATTTATATCGTGTAAATCATATAATACACGGATCAGCTTCGAGTTAAAATTTCTAACTTAATTAAGAAACATATCAGATTTAGATTAATCCATCTACTATCATACTTTAAAATTGATTCGATTCGTTTACAATCTGTTGGCATAATTTTTAACTGATAGAAGGTCATCTTAAATTCTTATCTTCCTTGGCTTATCTCTTAAATCTATTGTAATGTTAATTAGCAATGTATGCTTTCATGCACGAATTGGTGATCTTTCGTTATTTTGCAAAGCGCACCAGTGCGTGTTGTTGAAGGAAAAAGAGTTAAACATAAAATGTGGTTGATCGATGTTACTTGTGGATTATCGTAATTAGCTGGCATCTTAATATTTTGGTCCATATGGAGATTAAATTAAGGCTAAAACGGAACTAATGACTCAGCATGGATTGGGATAGAAACGAGAGATACATCTAACGTGAGACTAGTGCAATGAATATTGAAAACGAATATTAATTCTTTAAATGATGTCCAAGGTCCACCAATAAGATCACGAGTGGTTGTTCGAAAATCATTGATTTTCAGGAGGAAAAAAATTTAAAATTCACTATAGTTTTATTTTCTTAAAATTGGATAATTAGAAAAATTAAAAAATTTAAGAGTTTATTATAGCAGGGACCTTTGGCTTTTCGATGAGACCGATACAATAAATTAGGGTATATGCTGGTAGCCTGATATATCATTCTTGCTGAATTGAGTTCTTTTTCTACCCAAAATTTCAATATATATTTTTCAAGTGGTTGCTTTTCATCCATGTTATATGAATTAATGAGTCATATTCCAATTAATATTAAAAAAAATAAATACGTAACTTGAAAATTTTAAAAACCAATTATCAACAATAAGCATTACAAGTACCGGGTCTCTTCCCCTCTGCCGATTACTCTTTGCACCAACCATATAATAATATATATGGTTCAAGAAGTTTCAAGTTCCCATCCACTCCCCATTCAAAAGAAAGAAATTAAAAAAAAAGAAAGAAATTAAAAAAAAAAAGCGGAAGGAGATCTTTTTAATTAGCTGGCTTGGTTGTCTATTTGCACTCCTATTTCTCCTCATGATGTACTACTTTCTTTCCTTTGATCTTGATGTCCGACCCACCGGTTCCGCCGGAGCCGGCGTGTTCATGCCACCACCGTCCATACCACAAGCATCATCGCCACCGCCGCCTCCAGGACTGCGGTCGACAAATTGCTATCGTTCTTTATCTACTCCGCCATCGATCACGATAGGAAGCTCGAGTGCGCCATGTGCCTAACAGAGTTCAAAGACGGCGATCGAGAAGGGGAGGCTCCTCCCGAGATCGATGCTTTCATAGCTAGCTTCCACATGGATTAATGCGTCGAGATACGTACGTACGTGGCTCCACTCTCATTCCAAATTTTCATGATTGATTAGTCGTCTGAATCTAATTGTGGAGGTGGGCATGGTTCTTTATTTTTCTATTGTATATTAATTTGTAGAGATTGCAATGGAACTCCAACAAGATTAGCTGATGAATCCATTTCTTGAGGTTGATGGGACCGATCGATGTTTAACCGTGCATCCATCATAGCCTCCACGCAGTCATTCTTTGGCTTTGCAAGAAATTTGTAAAGCGTGGGAATGTGGGATCGATGACAAACTTGCTGTTATATATATAACATAATGCATAACAAGTTGAGTGATTTTTGTTAATTACCGTAGTAACTGTTGCGGATCAGCTGATCGAATTTTTGGGATTGGAGACTAAATTTGAAGTGAGATCTAGATCTGTCGCCGCCTGGTCCATTTCAATATGAGCTTTTCTGGTCTCTATTTCTGCAAGGAGGGGGAAAAACTTTATTAGAGTTTTTTTTTTTTTTTCTTTTTCTTTTCTTTTTGATCTCACCCCGCTCTCTGCCTTTCTCTCTCTCTCACCTCTCTTTCTCTAAGATTGCGATGAATATTTGCTGAATTACATAGGATTACCTAAACAATCTCTATGGAGAACATCAATCCAGCTGGACAAGTTTAACCTTGAGTAAAATAATATATGCCCGCATATATAGAAACGAACAAATAAAAGAAATGAGAAAAGTCTCTTGCACCCAAATTGTCTCTAGTCTCCTGCATGCGATGATAAGCACAAAGCCTGATATTTATCGTAAAGTAGGATTGGTAAGTCGATGTCAGTCCAATCCTTATAGAACACATTGGTAGGCAGTAAAAAGAATACTCGATCAGATACTTAAAGGCCACACTAAACTTGAAATTACATTTTGAAATTAATCATGTAGGAATCATTTGCTACGTTGATGTAAACTTTGCAGGAGATGTAGATGATAGAATATCTACAAATGAACATATTTTCTTACTTCGTGAAATGATTGTTTCTTGGTTAAGCAAGAGACAAAGTTGCATAGCAAAATATACCATACAAGCATTATATATATATATATATATATATATATATATATATATATATGATGTGGTACAATATTAAAGTAAGTAACGCTGTTTGGATTAAGCGACTCATTGATAACTTGGAATTAGGAATACCTAGCAAGCCGGTCAATGTATTTTGTAATAACAAATCCACTATCTCTCTGTTGATGCCAAATCACCGTCCTCGAGCGTCCACGATCGTTTGGTCGTCTCCTTCATGAGCCCGGGATCCTTTAGCGAGCTCTCATGCTTAGAAGCCTGCAAACAAGTCCCAAAGACTGAAGATTCTGACAGAAACCCTTCGACGCTCAAGTCAGTGCTCTGTACAATAGCCGTGAGCTTGAGAAAGCTCGAAAGAGAAAGAGAGAGGTTTAGAGCTCTCTGTAAGTAAGAATAAGCATTTAAAAGTATGGTGAGTTATCAGTTTCTTGGAGTTACCTGATCGAGGGTCCCTCTTACCCATTTTATTGGTGTTTAGAGTCTGTCGGCCTTGGGGCATGATCACTTGTCAGAGCATTAATGATAGGGGCAGCATAGTGGGGCTGGCCTCTATGTGATTTGTTAAAGTTGCAGGCCATATTCCATCAAATGTGGATGGCTGCATAGTTAGCAGGTATTGCTTGGTTTGGATAGCTGTTGCAAGCTGCTGCAGGGCATGACCAACCGTTACGACGTTTGCTAGACGTGTCCCCCATGCCACCCTTCCACTGCCCTGTGTGGACAGTATGGGCGATAAAGTGAGGCACATGGGCCTCAAAGTATAGCCGCTGAGGTAGAAGATGAAATTTGAGTTGAAGCTAACTCTATCCCTCGTGGAGTATTGATTATAGAGTACATGCATGACACTGTTCATGCCTTTGGATGAGCTCCAGAGAAGGCCATGGGTGAACATATGCATAGCACTATTCATGGCCGAGCACTATTTATGGCCGAGGAGAGAGGCCGAGTACTGTTCATGGCCGAGGGGAAGAGGTCGAGCACTTTTATAGTTGAGCACTATTCATGGCCGAGGGTAAGAGGTCGAGCACTGTTCATGGCCGAGTGGAAGAGGCCGAGCACTGTTCATAGCCGAGGGAAAGAGGCCGAGCACTGTTCACAGCTGAGGGAAGAGGCCGAGCACTATTTATGGCCAAGCACTATTCATGGCCGAGGAAAGAGGCCGAGCACTGTTCATGGCCAAAGGAAAGAGGCCGAGCACTGTTCATAGCCGAGGAGAAGAGAGAGGGGGTGTCTTCCTAAGGCTGAGAGGTGTCTTCCCAAGGCTGAGGGGCTGTCTGGCTGAGGCCGAGGGGGTGTCTTCCTGAAGCCGAGGGGTATCCTCATGAGGCCGAGGGACTATCTTGCTGAGGCCGAGAGGGTGTCTTCCCGAGGCTGAGGGGCTATCTAGCTGAGGCCAAGGGGGTTTTTTCTCAAGGTCGAGGGGATGTCTTCCCGGGGCCGAGGGGAAACAGTCGGAGGCCGAGGGGGGACTGTTCGGAGCCGAGGTCAAGGGGAGCTATTTGGAGCCGAGACCGAGGCCGAGGGGAACAGTCCGAGGCCGAGGGAGGATTGTTCGGAGCCGAGACTGAGGCCGAGGGGGAACAGTCCGAGGCTGAGGGGGAACAGTTCGAGGCCGAGGGGGGACTGTTCGGAGTCGAGGCCGAGGGGGGCTATTTGGAGCTAAGACCGAGGCCGAGGGGAACAATTTGAGGCCAAGGGGGAACAGTCCGAGGCCGAGGGGGACTATTCGGAGCCCAGGCCGAGGGGGGCTGTTCGAAGCTGAGACTGAGGCCGAGGGGGAACAGTCTAAGGCCGAGGGAGGATGTTTGGAGTCGAGACCGAGGCTGAGGGGGAACAGTCGGAGGCCGAGGGGGGACTTTTCGGAGTCGAGGCCGAGGGGGGTGTTCAGAGCCAAGACTAAGGCTGAGGGGGAATAGTCCAAGGCCGAGGAGGAACAATCGGAGGCCAAGGGGGCTGTTCGGAGCTGAGACCGAGGCCGAGGGGGAACAGTCCGAGGCCAAGGGGGGACTATTTAGAGCCAGACCGAAGCCAAGGGGGAACAATCCGAGGCCAAGGGGGAATAGTCAGAGGCCGAGGCCGAGGCCATGGAGTAGTCTGAGTCGCGGCCATGAGGAGTCATTGGGGCTCGGCTCGCCTCTGTGATGCAACAGAGAAGAATAGAGAGCGAGTGAGAGAGAGAGAGAGGAGATGGGGTTTACAGGTTCCAATGCCACCTCCTTGTCTGGTGACTGCACTTGGAGAGAAGTAGGCCACATGGACCCTTCCATTTTCATCCTTTTCACGAGATTGGTCAGTCCTGACACCATTGATTTGAGTCCTCCCCTCGTGTCCAGAGCGGTCAGTACAAGCTCCACGAAGTTGACACATGAGAGATAGACGGTCAGATGGAGCTCATGGAGCTCCACCATCTTCTCAAGACCGGTTGGGTGAAGCATCCGCAACGGGTACCATATGGGTGTATGCTTGATCTGCAGGAGGGGTCCATCGGTCCCATCAGATGCCCTCACACTCTGAGTTTGTGCGACCGCATGCCTTGCATCCACCAAGTGAAAGGAGTATAGAGCTTTTCATTTGCCTTGCGTGGACATTTGCGTGTCCTCTGGAGCTATGCACCTACCTACTCAAAAAGCTTTAGACAATATTCGAGGTAAGTTGATTACCTTAAACTGGCTTGGAGCACCCAGTAATCCTTTCCCGATGCAGAGTTGAAAGTGGGTGCCCACCAACTGTGAGCTGGAGAGTTAGCTCCTCCTAATTGTGAGCTGATTTTGGATCCTCTACTTTTGACATGAGGTTTGGAGGTGGGTGCCCGCCAACTGTGAGCTAGGAAGTTGGCTTCTCCCAACTGTGAGTTATCTTGGGTCTTCTTCTTGGATGGCTGAAAGTGACCAGCAATATGTTACAAGTATAATTTAAACCAAGGTCTTACTCGGTTAGCCATTGTTGAGGTAGAGTTAGAGCCGTTGAGGCTAAAGTGAAGTCGTTAAGGCTGTGATAAAACTGAAGTTGTAATGAGGCCACGGATGCAGAGGAATGGAGCCATTGAGGCTGATAGAGCCGCTGAGGTTGCAGTAATGCCGCTGAGGCAGATATGAAGCCGCTAGGGCTGAGATGACACTGTTGAGGTTGTAATGAGGCCATGAAGACAAAGGAATAGAGCCGCTGAGGCTACAATAAAACCTCCTTGGGGGTTTTGCGGCCGGTCCGAGTGGTGACCCAAGAGTTGTTGAAGTCATCGGGTGCCTTTTATCCCGAAGGATGACTTAGAGTTCTGGAGTCGTTAGATGCCTTTTAACCCTAAATGGTGACCTAAGAGTTGCTGGAGTTGTTAGGTGCCTTTTGACCCAAAAGGATGACCTGAGAGTTGCTGGAGTCATCAGGTGCCTTTTGAACCCCGAAGGATGACCGAGAGTCACTGTGATGGGACCATGCTCGAAAGCTTTTAACCCCGAAGGATGATCTGAGGATGCTTGGACTAGGCTCAGTGCCTTTTAAACCTGGAGGGTGACCTGAGGGTGCATGGACCTGACTCATGTGCCTTTTGAACTTCAAAGGATGACCTGAGGGTGCGTGGACTAGACTCAGGTACCTTTTGACCCTGAAGGGTGACTTGAGAGTTGCTGGAGTCGTCAGGTGCCTTTTAACCCGAAGGATAATCCGAGAGTCGCTATGATGGGACCATGCTCAAGAGCCTTTAATCTCAGAGGGTGATCTGAGGTGCTTGGATAAGGCTCAGGTGCCTTTTAAACCCCAGAGGGTACCTGAGGGTGCGTGGACCTGACTCAGGTGCCTTTTGAACCCCGAAGGATAACATGAGGGTGCGTGAACCAGACTCAGGTGCCTTTTGAACCTCAAAGGGTACCCGAGAGTCGCTGTGATGGACCATGCTCGGAGCCTTTAACCCCAGAGGGTGACCTGAGAGTTGAGAGTCGTCATGTGCCTTTTTCTTTGTGCTAATGGTCTTTGTTGCCGACGCTGGAGTCAGTTCTCGTGCTGAATTGGTCGGGCTTTAGGTGCCAACGCGAGGTTGGTCTTTTCTGCACGATATTTTTAAGTATCAGTGAAAAAAACTTTTATCAGAGTATAGTGTACCTAGCTTTTGTAGTTTTTTGGCCTTTGCGTCATGTTCGATGTCGACACCAATTGGAGGCCTGAGATCTTTTTTTTTTTAAATTGGCCGGGCAGCCAAGAATAGCTGTGAGTTGGGGCCGCTTGGACAGAGTCAGAGACAGTCGGAGGTTCCGAGATAAAGAGCTTGGAGCGAGAGCAGGACGCTGGGGGTTGGCATGGAGTCAGGACAGAGGCCTTCCCCAGCTCTTCCTAGTGCTAGATGGGTTATTTTTGCAGAGGCAAAGAAGACCATTCGAGAGCAGAGGAGCACCAGTATTGTTGGTCTCCTTTGGCATTAATGAAGCCCTGACATCCAAGTACATGAAATGGAAGGTCATAATGACCCCTCCATCCAATGTCTCTCTTTGTCCTTCTGCTAGCACCAAGCTTCGTTCCCCCAATGCATTAATTAAATCTTGTTTATTTAAGTTTGCATGGCATGGCACTGGGTCGGGACTTGGACCACGTCCTCCCCTCCTCACGCAGCCAGGCCAGGACCTTACTTCTTGGAGGGAACTCGGCCGAAAGATGTGTCAGGTGATGATGATGATATGGCACCTGATGCAGATGGTTTGGAGGAGAAAAAGTGACCGGAAAGGAGTGCTGATCAGCTCCCTGTTGGCCGAAGATAGCCTCGGATTGCTCGCCTCTTATGGACTACGACTGTCGAGTAGAAAAGGCTGTCATTGTGAAGCATCTTTGGAGGAATTTATCTCCTTCTAGGGGGGGCTTCGTGTCCGGGTACTCGTTGGCGAGCTTAATAGTGTTCTTGCTAGAGAGCCAGAGCTCGAAGTTGCTCTTGGGCTTGACGACAGTGAATCTCTTGGCAGAAAGACCTCCCGCTAATGGAATGTTGGCTGGCATGTTGTTTTGCTCAAGTGGCCTGAGGTAGTGGTGATGGTGGAGTAGAGCGGTTGGCTCTATTGCTCAGCTCGTTGAGCATGCCCCCCAGCGCGACTGGCAAAAGCTTTTTGGACTCTTGTCATCACCATCACTTTGATCCATCATTTTGATCTAAAAGGGATGAGGATCTACAAGCTAGCATCGCTAATGATCCTGCTCTGCCCCCTTCCTGGCGCACCAATCTGTTAATGCCAAATCACCGTTCTTGAGCACCCGCGAGCATCCGATCGCCTCCTCCAGTGAGCCTGGAATCCTCCGGTGAGCTCCTTGCGCTTGGGAGCCTGCAAAAATTCCTGGGAACCAAAGATTTGGTGGAGACTGTTCGATGCTCAAGTCAGTGGTCTGGCAACAGACGTGAGCTTGAGAAAGCTCGAAAGAGAAAGAGAGAGGCTTAGAGCTCTCTGTGAGCAAGAATGAGCGTTTAAGACTGTGGTGAGTTATCAATTTCTTGAAGTTATCTGTTGGGGGTTCTTTTTACCCATTTTATTAGTGCTTAGAGTCTGTCAGCCTTGGAGCATGATCACTTGTCAGAGCATTGATGATGGGGGCAGCATAGTGATTTGTCAGAGTTGCAAGCCATATTCCGTCAAATATGGGTGGCTGCATTGTGGTAGGTATTGCTTGGTTTGGACAGCTGTTATAGGTTGCTGCTGGGCATGGCCAACCGTTACGGCATTTGCCAGACGTGTGCCTTATGCCACCCTTTCACTGCCCTGTGTGGACAGTGATGGGCGATAAAGTGAGGCACATGGGCCTCAAAGTGTAGCCGTTGAGGCAAAAATGAAAATTGGAGTTGAAGCTGGCTTGTCCCTCGTGGAGTATATTAATTATAGAGTATGTGCATGGTACTATTAATG
This sequence comes from Calamus simplicifolius, assembly GCA_900491605.1. Lineage (NCBI taxonomy): Eukaryota > Viridiplantae > Streptophyta > Magnoliopsida > Arecales > Arecaceae > Calamus > Calamus simplicifolius. Next base: position 574,944 of record UESW01004503.1, read on the forward strand.
CCCTTGGATGAACTCCAGAGAAGGTTGTGGGTGAACATTTGCATGGCACTGTTCATGGCCAAGCACTATTCATGGCCGAGGGTAAGAGGTCGAGCAATGTTTATGGCCTAGTGGAAGAGGCCGAGTATTGTTCATGGCCGACCACTGTTCATAGCCAAGGGAAAAAGGCCGGGCACTGTTCATGGCCGAGGGGAAGAGGCCGAGCATTGTTTATGGCCGAGCACTGTTCATGGCTGAGGGGAAGAGGCCGAGCACTGTTCATGGCCGAGGAAAAAAGACCGAAGGGGTATCTTTCCGCGGCCGAGGGGGTGTCTTCCCGAGGCCAAGGGGCTATTTGGCTGAGGCCGAGGGGGTGTCTTCCCAAGGCCGAGGGGCTGTCTGGTTGAGGCCGAGGAGATATCTTTCCGAGGCCGAGGGGGTGTCTTTCCAAGGCCGAGGGGTGTCTTTCGGGGCCGAGGGAGAACAATCAAAGGCCGAGTGGGGACTGTTCGAGCTGAGTCCGAGGGGGCTGTTCGGAGCCGAGACCGAGGCCGAGGGAGAACAGTCCGAGGCTGAAGGGGAACAATCGAAGGCCGAGGGGGGACTGCGGAGCCGATGTTAAGGGGGGCTGTTCGAAGCTGAGACCGAGGCCGAGGGGGAATAGTCGGAGGCCGAGGGGGGCCTGTTCGGAGCCAAGGCTGAGGGGGCTGTTCGGAGCTGAGACCGAGGCCAAGGGGGAATAGTCTGAGGCTGAGGGAGGACTGTTCGGAGCCGAGACCAAGACTGAGGGGGAATAGTCCAAGGCCGAGGGGGGACTATTCGAAGCCAAGGCCGAGGGGGGTTGTTCAGAGCTGAGACCAGGCCGATGGGGAGCAGTTTGAGGCCGAGGGGGAATAGTCGCAAGCCGAGGGGAGACTGTTCGGTGCGAGGCCAAGGGGGGCTCTTCGGAGCCGAGACCAAGGCCAAGGGGGAACAGTCTGAGGCCTAGGGGGGACTGTTCAAAGCCAAGACCAAGGCCGAGAGGGAACAGTCCAAGGCCGAAGGAGAACAATCGGAGGCCAAGGCCGAGGCTGTGGGGCAGTCCGGAGTCACCGCCAAGAGGAGTCATTAGGGCTCGGCTCGCCTCTGTGATGCAGCAGAGAAGAATAGAGGGCAAGAGAGAGGAGAGGGAGATGGGGTTTACGGGTTCCAACGCCACCTCCTTGTCTGGTGACTGCACTTGGAGAGAAGTAGGCCACCTGGACCCTTCCCTTCTCATCCTTTTCACGAGACTGGTCAGTCCTGACACCATTGATTTGAGTCCTCCCCTCGTGTCCAGAGCGATTAGGTACAAGCTCCACCGAAGTTGACACATGAGATATAGACGGTCTGATGGAGCTCCACCATCTTCTCAAGACCGGTTGGGTGAAGCATCCGCAACGGGTACCATATGGGTGTACGCCTGATCGGCAGGAGGGGTCCACCGGTCCCATCACTCTCTAATAAACAGTGGAGCAAATAACTTTAAATGAAAATACATTAAGATGAGTTACCACTATATTCAAGATATAAGGAGAGGGGTGGAATAAAGTTAACTTTGTCTCTTTGGAAGAGATGATAGCTGACCTTATGACTAAGGAATTATCTTTGAAGAAATTTAGAAAGCATATAGCGGCTATTGTTAGGAACAGTGCTCTTGAAATCAGATGTATTTATACTTTTAATTTTTTTAATTAATAAAAAATATTTTTCTTTAATCTTGCCTCATTTATATGAAAGATGAATGTTTATATGAAAATTCAAAATATATTATGAGGATGTAATTTTAGTATAATGTATACAAGAGGATTAAAATTATAACATATTTAAATATGTCCGTGATTGATAAAAGTATAGATCTTTTATCGCTAATTACTAATATGGTCCATAAACATTATGAATATGACAATCTTATTCGGATTGTTATATAAAGACACTTAGTGGAGATATTATATATAATAAGATTATATAGGACTTGACCGATATAATTTGAATCTTTATTTAAGACCATTATAAATAATTCAATTTATATCATAAAATGATTATATGTAAATCAACTTTAATCCTGACTTAATCACAGACTCCTTGATTGTGCTATTGGATCTTTTGATTGTTCGTTCAAGCCCATTTGATGTTGGGCCCAATACTTACATTTTGAAGGTTCAATAACACATTGGGCTGAAAATGTGATTTAAAGATATAAAATCTATGGGTTTTAAAAAGAAGCTTAAAATTAGTTTTTGATTATGTAGCTAAACAGTTATGCACGCAATTTATGATTCGATCATAAATTAACTGTTTGACTAGTGAATCAACGGTATTTAAGGAACAAGATATAATTAGAGGGGTATAATGGTTATTTCACCTAGCTCTAATTATGAACTAATTATGGAGGATTGAATTACATGTAATGATTATATCAGTAGATGACTCAAGTTTTTGTAAAATTAATCTGTAATTTTCAAGACTATAGCCTCAAGTTTTTAGTGGAATAAATTTGAGATTAATAAACTGAATAAATAATTAAAGAGTTTAATTAAGTTTATTCAAGTTTATTAGAGCTTAAAATTATGGGTCCATGTTCCCCACACTGTCTTAGGTTAATCGCATTAAATATTCTTGGATTGAATAATTAATATGATTAATTAATTATTTTTTAAATAAAATATTTATTAAAACTTTATAATAAAGAGTTTATTATAAATAAATAATCAATTTGATTGATTATTTTTCTCATATTTATTTTGGTATAATAAATTAGTTATTGAATAAAATAAAAATGTATTTAGATACATTATTCATATAATAATTGATATGAATGGTTGCACATAAATGTTATTGTGGAACATTACACAAGAAAATTTTGCTCTTGTAAGTGGCGCATATTATGAGTTGATGGAGAGAGAAAAATTTTAATTTATGATATTTTTGATAATATGATTATTGAAAAGATTAAAAATAAAATAATAAATTTGATTTATGAGATATTTGAAATTAATAATATATAAATTATTAAATAAGATTTAATAATTTAGATATTATTATTTTAATTTAGATATTATTTATAAATTAGTTGCAAATAAGAAAATAACTTTATTCCTTGATATGATCAAGGAGTTGACGTACAAATGAGAATTATTCTCATGCGGTCAAAATAGGTTGTAACAGATAAAGATTATCTAAATTAAATTAATTTAAAAATAATTTTTTTCTGATTCATCTAGAGCCTATAAATATGGCATAAGATGGACTTCAGCGAAGGTAAAAAAAAATGAAAGAAAAGTTTTTCTCCTCCTTTTCTCTCTTATTTTATATGCCCCAGAGTTGTGAGAATAGAGAAACAAGAGTGAGCCCACTCGCATAGTTCAATACCAATACTAAGAAAGGTGAGAAAGGCTCTGGTTTTATTTTATTTTGCATGTATTTTATGAAGTACCTTGGCCTGTAACTCTACCGTTGGATTCTTCCTCCATAGCTTCGAATCTGGTAGTAGGGCGCTTCTGCTTCTTCGAGACCTCACACATTGGTATGTTTTATATTTAAAAAAAATTATATGATAATTTTTTCTTTTGATATGATAATATTAATTATATGCATGTTAAACGATCTGCATGCTTTCGCTGCGCATATATATATATATATATACAATTTTTTGAATACCAACAATTGGTATCAGAGTGCGCGATCATGCACTAATATTAATATTGTCATGATTTTGATATGTGATATTATACTCAATAAGATAGAACCGACTACAGTCTATGCTAAACAATAGTGATCTCTATTGATGGGACAAATCTTTTAGACAGAGAGATCACAATAGTAAGAAGAGGGTGGCCTAGATGATTATAAATGATAAATTTAGCTTTTGCAGAGTTGGAATGAACTAAGACAACAAAATTAATTTTAAGATACCTTGCTTGTGAGGGTAGCCAAGAGAATTTGTTAAAGGTGTGGTCCTAGAGATGGGATATTAGCACTATCCTAGATGCTTGAGGAGTTAAATGGCAGCTACTTGATGGATTGGATAAATTCTGTTGTCATATGAAAAGCTTGTTTAGTAATATGAGATAGATGAAATAATTTCTCCTGGGATACTTTCATATTCCTACCCTTGAATTTGAGCCAAAGGATATAAATAAAGAAGCTTTGAAGAAAGAGATAGCCAGCACTTGCAGGCTTCTTTATAAGAAAATCATATACTTGAGAAATTCATCCGATAAACTGCAGTTAACTAGGTCATTCTATAACTCGTAGGACTTTGCACATTGGAAAAACAAGTGGTTGAGGCTCTGTCCATTTATAGCACAAAGTTTGCAAATTGGACTGTATTAAGGTAAGCCTACTAACAAGTAAAGATAGTGTTGGAGACCCCCTCCAAATGAAATGTAGAACTCATGAGCTGGAAGCTTCTAAAGTTTGGTAAGTGAGTGGTAATAGGCTCATCTCCAGTGTTGATGGATGGTTACTAATATACTTGCCTTACTATAATTCTGTGATGCTAGTTCGTAACTCAGCATAGAATATTTTAATGATGCGGCCTAGCAATTGAGGTTTGTATAATTTTATCAACTAAATAGGGAGGAAACAATGGTTGAGAAATTTCTGATTCCATTCTCCATTCAGCATTATAAAATTATTCACAGTGGAAAGGTCAGCCACTAGGAAAATATTAAATTCAATGGGGCACCTATTCAAAAGAGTGGTGGAAAACCATGGTTGGATTGCAATATCAATGGATCTCTCAGCTAGTTTCGGGGCCTGGCACATAGATTTTCATATTGGGGAGCAATGCTGAGGGTTGTAGGATTGCCATTCTCCTTGAGAATGATATTTTGTGCAAATAATTTGAGCAAGGAGGCAATGCTGAGTTATTCTGCCAGCAACTTTGCTTTGCAATGACATCCACCACTTAAGAATATTAGGAATACTCAAATTATAAATGCTATCTTAAGCTATATATGAACAGACCTGCTTCCTGAAGATGATCCCACAAAAAAACTTTTATTTATTCTCTCAAACTTCTATTTTGATGAAAGTAGCTCCCTTGTAAACTTGGTCAAAATTTTAACCATGCACTTAATTTGCCCTTTGAAATCAAACTTAGGCATATTAATTATTGCTTTGCCTATCAATGTGACCCATCATTTCAAACATAGCAGCTTTCTCGAAAACAAAGTTTTTTACATGAAAGATATTATTGTCATGTAACAAGAATGAACTCTTTTTTGCAACCTCTTCAGCACTTCGTGGTCAATTTATGATTGGAAGTAAAATCATCACAAGTGTTGTAGTCCCTACTCTTGATATGGATTATCCCTAATTGATTGGCCAATATTTTCGCTAAAGGAATCATTTGGCTATGAACTTTCATCTAATGTATATTCATCCAGGAATCCTTTAGAAGCAAGAAATTCATTGGCATTGTTGAAGGATCGGCCGTGTCAAATACAATTTGTTCATGTGCCTTTACAAAACTAAAATTCTATGCCAATTATCATATTAAAAAAAAAGATGCATAGTTAGCTATGCAATAAATTATTCAAATATATAGAGATGTAGTTTGAAGCTTATTCCATCAATGGGCATGTAATATTTGATCATCCATGAATGATTTAGGAGCAACAAATTCATTGTCATTGGGGAATGATTGCTCATGTCAAATTCAATTTGTTGATGTAGCTTTACAATGCAATCATTCTAAATGAATTTGTATATAAAAAAATAAATTATTGAAATATGCAGAGTAGTTTGAAGCCTTTTCCTTCAAGTGGCTCATTACTTCTCTTCTTCTTTTGTAATATAGACACATCATGATTGATTGTTTTTCTGCTCGTCATGCTTTTGGAGGAATGAAAAATATTATATAAATGAATCAAATGGCCAATATGAGGGAAAAGCGTTGGAATATATAATATATTTTGATAAAGGAAAAGTTTGACTATGTTGCCGCTTTTCGTTAACAAAGAAAACATGTGCCATCCTTTTTTTTTCTCCTATATATTTCAAAAAAGTGATATTCCAATGCACGAGATGGTTCAATCCCAGCATTAGAAAACTCTTAATTGAATAAAAGACAAGCAAATATAAGTGAACTTAGACACTAGCTACTTCAGGGGTTGAAGTCAAGCTAAATTTATGGAAGAAGAAAGCCTATTAAAAAATGGATCCAAAAAAGAGCATAAGCCAAGTTACTAGATCATACCAAGTAAGTGCACCCAAATTCAATCATCATAAATGTGATATGATGAAACTCAACCTATAAATATCATGGAAAATAATTTTTAATTTAGAGTGGACTCCAATTCACAAAGTGAATATTGCATGGGCCTGTGTTATTGGCAGTCAAGCAAATTCTAGGCCTCTAACTCTGGTCATAGTCAGAGAATTCACCAGCTTCAAATTAGATCAGATCAATTCAAATTGCTGAGCTCGTTTGATACCACTCTTTGAGTGGACTTTAGCCCAGCTGCTTCATACTTTCTTGTGTGGTGCTGAATTTGTATATTGAATGTTGACCTTCTTCGTTGAACTTTTGAAGAAAGATCTGTGTCTTCCTTCATCCATGCTACCTAGCTTGCGAATCTTGGATGGAATCGTGTGGTATGGGACCGTCCGGAGGATGAAGCCAAGTGAACCATGGAGAAGTCTAATTTAAATTTTTCTGTAGAAGAACTCAGAAATTTACTTCAACTACGGCCGCCCTCTTCTCATTTCCATCAAAACCAACAAAAAAGTTTAGAAAAGTAAATTTTTCTGCATACAAACAGTTATAGTGATGAGTTGCATTCCTCGGCACATGACTTCCCTTCACCTTTTTGGCCATTTTTCAGTTACCTTCAGCAAAACAGCCCCATATACAAAGTAAATTTTTCGGTTACCTTCAGCAAAACTTCCCTTTACCTTTCGGTGTTGCCGAGTCTTCGATGCTACTCGGTTGTAACCGAGACTTCTAAATAATAAATTACTCGGTGTTGCCGAGCCTTCAAATAATTACTCGGTGTTTCCGAGCCTTCAAAGATGCTACTCGGTTGCAGCCGAGGCTTCAAATAATAAATTACTCGGTGTTGCCGAGCTTTCAAATAATTACTCGTGTTTCCGAGCCTTCCAAGATGCTACTCGGTTGTAACCGAGGCTTCCAAATAATAAATTAGCCTTCAAAGATGCTACTCGGTTGTAACCGAGACTTCTAAATAATAAATTAATCGGTGTTGCCGAGCCTTCAAATAATTACTCGGTGTTTCCGAGCCTTCAAAGATGCTACTCGGTTGCAGCCGAGGCTTCAAATAATAAATTACTCGGTGTTGCCGAGCTTTCAAATAATTACTCGGTATTTCCGAGCCTTCAAGATTATATTTTACTTGGCGCTGCCAAGGTTCAAAGACCGTTACTCGGTTGTAGCCGAGCCTTCAAGATTATATTTTACTTGGCGCTGCCAAGGTTCAGAGACCATTACTCGGTTGTAGCCGAGCCTTCAAGATTATATTTACTTGGCGCTGCCAAGGTTCGGAGACCGCTCGGCCCAGCCGAGGATTATACGACCTGCTTCTTATTGCAGCTTTCAAGGAGAGTTATAAGAATTTCGCAGGCTTTTTAAAAACTAAATTTAATTCAATGAATAAAAATGGGTCTAAAAAGAGCGTACTTTTATGGATGAATTTAATACTCGGTTGTTACCGAGCCTTCAGAAATATATCACTCGGTTTTTGGCGATGCTCTGGAAATTTATTACTCGGTTGTTGCCGAGCCTTCAAATAATAAATTACTCGGTGTTGCCGAGCCTTCCCATGATGCTACTCGGTTGTAACCGAGGCTTCAAATATTAATTGCTACTCGGTTGTGACCGAGGCTTCAAATAATAAATTACTCGGTATTGCCGAGCCTTCCAAGATGCTACTCGGTTGTAACCGAGGCTTCAAATAATAAATTACTCGGTGTTGCCGAGCCTTCCAAGATGCTACTCGGTTGTAACCGAGGCTTCCAAATATTAAATTACTCGGTGTTGCCAAGCCTTCAAATAATTACTCAGTGTTTCCGAGCCTTCAAAGATGCTACTCGGTTGTAACCGAGGCTTCCAAATAATAAATTACTCGGTATTGCCGAGCCTTCAAAGATGTTACTATTGTAACCGAGGCTTCTAAATAATAAATTACTCGGTGTTGTCGAGCCTTCAAATAATTACTCGGTGTTTCCGAGCCTTCAAAGATGCTACTCAGTTGTAACCGAGGCTTCCAAATAATAAATTACTCAGTGTTGCCGAGCCTTCTCAAGATGCTACTCGGTTGTAACCGAGGCTTCCAAATAATAAATTACTCGGTGTTGCCGAGCTTTCAAATAATTACTCGTGTTTCCGAGCCTTCCAAGATGCTACTCGGTTGTAACCGAGGCTTCAAATAATAAATTACTCGGTGTTGTCGAGCCTTCAAGATTATATTTTACTTGGCGCTGCCAAGGTTCGGAGACCGTTACTCGGTTGTAGCCGAGCCTTTAAGATTATATTTTACTTGGCACGGCCAAGGTTCGGAGACCGTTACTCGGTTGTAGCCGAGCCTTCAAGATTATATTTTACTTGACGCTGCCAAGGTTCGGAGAATTTATTGCTCGGCCCAGCCGAGGTTCGGAGAATTTTTACTTGGCCCTGCCAAGGTTTGGAGAATTTGTTGCTCGGCCCAGCCGAGGTTCGGAGAATTTTTACTTGGCCCTGCCAAGGTTCGGAGAATTTGTTGCTCGGCCCAGCCGAGGTTCGGAGAATTTTTACTTGGCCCTGCCAAGGTTCGGAGAATTTGTTGCTCAGCCGAGGTTCGGAGAATTTTTACTTGGCCCTGCCAAGGTTCGGAGAATTTGTTGCTCAGCCGAGGTTCGGAGAATTTTTACTTGGCCCTGCCAAGGTTAGGAGAATTTGTTGCTCGGCCCAGCCGAGGTTCGGAGAATTTTTACTTGGCCTGCCAAGGTTCGGAGAATTTGTTGCTCGGCCCAGCCGAGGTTCGGAGAATTTTTACTTGGCCCTGCCAAGGTTCGGAGAATTCCTGTTCAGACAGGTAGCTCAGTCGTACCGAGGATTGGTAAGCAGCAGCTGTTTCTTTTCGCAATCTTTGGCAATGTAGTGCATAATGATTTACGTTGCAATTTATGAAAAATGTGTCGACGGGAAGGTATAATGAGGCATATGAAAACGGACTTAGAGAGGACATACCCTACTGATAATACTTACGGAGATTGTCCGAGTTCCACGTTCGGGGGATGGATTTCCCGCTCAGATCTTGGAGCTTGTAGGTGCCAGGTCCGATGACTTCCGTCACTTGATAGGGGCCTTCCTAGTTTAGAGCTAGCTTTTCTTGCTCTAGCGGTTTGGAGACGGATGCTTTCCGGAGGACAAGATCATCGGGCGAGAAAGATCTCCTTTGACTCTGGAGGCGTGATAGCATCCGCGGAAAGGGGGGTCCTATCTCCACGGGGATGACAGCTTCCACTCCGAAGGCCATCCGGAATGGGGTCCCGCATGTGGAAACTCTCTTGGTGGTGCGGTAGGCCCACTGGTTGAGGCTGAAGATGGCCATCGGACTTTTGTGAAGCATGGAGTCAAGAACTCTTTGTCTTGGCTTTATGACTCCGTCCTTCTTCACACAAAAGGTGCCTAAGGGGCAACGCGGTAGCCATAAATGCCTTGATGATGGAAGGAGATAAGGCATTAAATGCCTTAAAGCAGGTAGATGCACATGGCCTTTATGAGGCCATAAATGCCTTGGTGCGCATAGCGCGGCTATGGAAGCCGATCTGTTGTGCCAAGGCAGGGAGAAGGCGGAGACGGCGTCGAGTCGTGGTGAGAGGACACCGGAGAGATGGATCGGGCCCGCCGAGATCTGGGGAGATCCTTGTCGCAGCCCCCTTGCGGGACTGGTCTGGCCTCCTTAGGTCGATATGGGGGATCCGCAACTCCATGCAGACCAGAAGAAGAAGTGGCTGGAGAAAGAGGAGCTGCGACCTCTTCGAGGAGGCATGAAGCAGGGGAAGCTATAACTGGATGGGGAGCCGTAAGGCGCTCCTGAACCAAATGGGTCAGGGCCTGGACCTGCTGGACTAGTGTGGCGAACTGGTCCTGGATTTCAGAAGTTGCCCTTCTCCGATTAGCCATTGGAGAGGTTCTCTTCTAGATCGAGATCCTTGTCTCCTTTCTTCAAGTTTAATGGGACTTGAGGCCATTCCTCTAGCGCCAATCTGTTGCTGCTGAGATCTGTCCTCCGGCTCAGGCGCGATCGGGCTGCAGCGTGGGCTCCCTCCTGGGCGGACCTGCAAGACAGTCCTCACGCAAGAGGCGTTGGGGGTGGCCCTCTGCGGAAGACCCTCCGACGCCTAAGTCAGTGGAGACCAGCAATCAACAAATATGGGGAGAAGGATCCCCGGGAAGAGTTCCTCCGAGCTCTCGTGGGAGCTTTCATGGCGGAGTGTGAGAACTATAAATGAAAAATGGGCGTAGAATAGCCGTACCTGAGAGGCTTGAGGGTGGTAATATTTATAGGCGATCACCTGACTTTTTGGACGTGCTCTGGATGAGGTCTGAAAGTTGTTGGGATTCGAAATTTACTTCAACTACGGCCGCCCTCTTCTCATTTCCATCAAAACCAACAAAAAAGTTTAGAAAAGTAAATTTTTCTGCATACAAACAGTTATAGTGATGAGTTGCATTCCTCGGCACATGACTTCCCTTCACCTTCTTGGCCATTTTTCAGTTACCTTCAGCAAAACAGCCCCCATATACATCTGTCCTTTTTTTGGATTCAGCAAGTTTCCAAGTGCAGAACCCATCAACCTCAGTAGATGAAACAACAGCTACTAATTAAAGCATTTGCCAACCAAGTGCAAAAAAAGCTACTAATTGATAAACTTTTAATACATTGAAGATAGAAAACAAAAGTTCAGATGAGAAGGAGCTGACATTCAGTGTAGAATATTAAATAGAAAATATGCGGCAGTTACATTTATAATTTCATTAAGAACAACCTTACCTAGAATGCATGATCAGTTCATTGTCATGGCTTGCTATCATTTTCTTTGGTAACGTCTTCCAGCATTTTAGCTATAGCAGCTTCATCAAAAGTAAAGTTTCCCACATCCAATATATTATCACCATCTGCTCTCTGTGAACTTCCTTCCGCAATATCTGCAGTACTTTGTGGTTCATCTAGGAGGAAACCCAAAACATCATCAGTGTCACTGTCCATCTCTAAGTTTGCATCATCTCCAATTGATAATCCAAAATTCATATTAAATTGATTGTCTGCTAATGAACTCTCAAGTAGCTGATTGTCCAATGATGCTTCGGGAACAACAAGCTCATTGGCAGTGGAGAAGGGCTGCTCGTGTCAAATTGTCCAAGCCTGATAAATTAGTACCTATAGATGAAGCCCCATAAGGCCCAGTTGACTTAGCAATATCAGAGGCGTGTCTGTCAGCAATATATTGATGGGGAGTTGTTCTTGTTGATGAAGTCCATACTGGCGTTGCATGATGGAAGCCATCTGAAAGTTGATTTCTTGAAGGGTCATTAGCCATTATAGTCTGTTGGTTTGTAACCCAAGTAGATCCTTGATTATAACTATCCATCCCCATGTAAAAATTTGGATGGCTCAGTTGATTGGTGCCAGCCATCCCAGTTCCACTCCACTGGCCTGGTGTCATTTGGTAATAATTTGGGAATGCACCCACGCTTCCTCCTGAAGAGGGTCCCAAATGATTTGCTGGATGAATCCATCCACTGCAGAGCATAGGAGGATATGGAGCGCTGATGAAGACAGGAAAGGTTGGTTGGCTGGAAGATGGCTTAGGTCTTATCTCTCGCAGTGGATGAATATCTGTTTTTCTCTTCGCTCTTCGCACAATTCTTCGACGACTCTACAATCATAAATAGGATATGGTTATTCTTTAGTAAGAAAAGTAGAAATTGGTGCACATGAATACACTATGTTAACTTGAATACTAAACAAGAAAAGTAGGAATGAACTCTGTATACTTGTAGTATTTAAGATTTCTTTTTTCCATTTTCAATGGAACTATGCAATAATTGAGAGAATCTCTAATGCTGACGGATTTTGAATATCTCACTGTTTCTTTTATGGGAGATGAGTGCATTAGTTTTTCTTAGATACTAATATTGTGTATTGCAATCTAATGGTATTGATATCATCATGATTTCACCTTTTAAACATGTATCACTGACTTGTTTCCAATGAAATACACATTAAACTAGACTTTGAACATAATTTTTCCCAAAAGATAAGGAACATAAACCTATATTGCTATTAGTTGAATTAGCCAAGGAAAGTAAATTGAGTGTAGAAAATAGCACAAGATTTAAGAATCAAGCTTTGGAAGAAGTCAATAATTGGTAGCATACCAAATCTCACATCAATTTAGAATTTTAATTTATGGATCTCAACTTCAGATTCTAGTAGTTTCTGTTGGAAGAGTAATTTGTGGTTTTCTAGAAGTTACTTTGGACCAAGTCTTCTCTATTTTGAATGAGTTGTTGTGTTTCCTAGCCAATGGGAACTTGCAAAACAAACCAGCAGGTGTTATTTTTCCAGAGTATTCTTTTATTAATGACAATGTACCAAGTCTAGAAAATAGCTTTAAAAAAAAAAAAGAAGAGCAGTAGATCTATAACTCTAAGTAATTAGCCCCCATTTTGAATGAAAGAAAAAAAAAAGTTATGTAGAAAATCAGTTTACTTGAATCTTGATTACTCTAGTTTTTACCATCTTGCTTCTGTTTGCCCCAGTAAATTCTTCTATCAGAGCTATTGTCTTTCCGCCATCTTTCAAGTTAGGAAATGATCAAAACATCAAGCACTGGGAAGAATCTTGGATGGGGTTGATACTCTCATCTTTACAGAAATGTATCAAAGATGCAGCAAATGCAACTATTTAGTGGCTTCTCGATGGAGTTGGTGTTCTCCCAACAGAAGAATCAGAACAATTATTGGAATCTCTCACAGGTTTGGTGGCTTCAGTGAGACTCTCTAGAATAGTCAATACTCTTGTATGGAAGCTTATTAGCACTGGTATTTTCTCAGTTAACCTTTCTATGAATTCTTAAATAATGGAGGTTTGATTTGGGCATTTCACAAGGAAGTTTGGCAAGCTAATATAAGGTCTTCTTATGGCTTGCTTTGAGAAATAGATTGCATGCTCAGAAGATTTTGGCCAAAAAAAAAATGTTGGACGGTGAGCCATGGCTGCTCCTTTTATGTGGTTCATCTTCGGAAATGGTGGACCACTTGTTCGAAAGATGTCCCTTCTCAAAGGTGTGGCTCTCAATCAAAACTTGTCTAAACATTAGAAGTTGCCTCCTAACTTATAGGATCTTTGGAAATCTTGGAGGAAAAATTATACAACAACTAAATTCAGAACAGGATGGGACCAACTACTGGGGTGATAAGCCACCAAATCTAGATGGAAAAGAATGCCTAACTATTTCTAAACAAGAGCTCTTCTGCAAACTTTGTGCTACTCAAGGCAATTCATTCATTGCTATTGTGGTCTAACCTCTGTTCGTCTAATCAATCTTTGCAGAGCCACCAACCTTTGGCATCAGCCTTGTCCCCACTCCTGGAAGGTGCTATCTGGGCATAACCTAGGTGCTTCCCTCTACCTTGATCTCACTTATGGAGTATGGATTTCAAGTCTCAGTTGAGACTAGGAATAGAAGAATTTATGTCTGTGAGTCTGATGAGACCATGGGAATAGAAGAATTTGTGTCCATGAATCTGATCATCTTTGCCCTATTTGGCACTCCCTGGACTAGAGCCAGACACTAGAATGGCACTATGAACTAGGGCCACGGAAGGCTAGGATGTCATGAATCAGCTCCTAGAGGTGGTAAATAGTATGTACACAATTCTATTGGAGACCAATCAGTTCAGCTGCAGATGGAAAGGCTCACTGCAATTAGGATGCCAGGCCAGTACACAATAGCCTCTCTATTCCTCTCAGTCTTGCTCTTTTTGTATCTCAACTTTCCTCTTCCTTTCTCTTCTCTTGTAATTCATTATATGGCCAGATTAGTTCTTGATATCCTAACTAGATGATCCCTGGAGGTGGTAAATAGTATGTACACAATTCTGTTGGAAACCAATCAGTTCAGCTGCAGATGGAAAGGCTCATTGCAATCAGGATGCCAGGCCAGTACACAATAGCCTCTCTATTCCTCTCAGTCTTGCTCTCTTTGTATATCCACTTTCCTCTTCCTTTCTCTTCTCTGTAATTCATTATATGATTTTATTCAGCTAATAAATATGTGGGAATCCAGTTCCTACAATTTTCCATCAAAAATATTGTTTTTCAGCCATCATCTCCCTTTTTCCCTTCATTCTAAACCATTATCAATCCCAATGGCAGCCAATACTATTCCAATGACATCTGCTTATTCTCCAAACCAAGCTCCCATCTTTGAAGGAGAACATTATTACTATCGGAGCAACCAAATGAAGACCATTTTCATCTCTCAAGATCTTGGGAAGTGATTGAAAACACTTATCCAAAGCTACCTTCAGCTAGATAAATTGGACAGAGGCAAAATAGTTGCAATATAAAGAAAATGTCAAGAAAGATACAAGTGCACTCAAATATACCTAATAAGGGGTAAGCAAGTCTATATATCCTAGAATTTTTGTGCCGCTAATGTCAAAGAGGCCTGGGATATTTTGCAAAAGAGTTTTCAAGGAAATGAAAAGGTTATTTCTTTAAAGCTACAATCTCTTTGTAGAGAATTTGATGACATTGTAATGAAGGTGAAAGTTGCAAGATTTTCACACCAAAGTTGCAGAACTTAGCAATCAAATTAGAAACATGGAGATGTCATCAAAGAAAGAAATGTTGTTCAAAAAGTACTCAGAAGCCTTCCTACAAAAGTTGACCATGTTGTTGCATCTATTGAAGATTCTAAAGATCTTTCAACCTACACCTTTCATGAACTAATGAGTTCTTATCAAGTGCATGAACAAAGATTGAACTGGTCATCAAACCAGCACATATAACAAGCCTTCCATTCCAAGCTCAACATGTTAGAGAAGAGGAAATTCAAAACACAACAAGAAAATATGGGAGTCTCATTCTACAAGAAAGGGAGAATCCAAGGCATCCAAAATGAAAATAAGAGCAATGAAAGAAGAAAAAAATCAACAAACTGGTAACTTTAATCCTTATTGTTGATTTGCAAAAAATCTAATCATGGGATAAAGGGTTGTTATTCTAAGTGAAAAAAAATGCAAAAATCATAACAATTTTCAAAGAGATTGTTGGTATCAAGAGAAAAAGGAGAAGGATGAAGTTATCTATACAAAAGATGAAGGTAATTAACTATTCTCTTGCATGAATATTCAACAAGAAGGTCAACATGTTTGGTACTTAGATAGTGGGTGCAGCAATCATATGACTAGAAATCAAAAGATCTTTGTGGGGCTCGGTCAAAACATCTCTCAAGTGAAACTTGGAGATGGAAGCTACAAAGTGCTGAAGAAACAGAATTATTACTGTCCACACAAAAGGAGGTGATATAAATTTATTAATGATGCTCTTTATTTGCCAAATTTGATTCATAACCTCTGAAGCATTGGACAACCCTTGCAAAAGGGGTATTCAGTCACATTTGATGAAGGAAAATGAGGGTTTTTTTAATAAGAAAAACAATTATCAAGTTGCAATAATTTAGATGAGTTCAAACACAGTTTTCCCCCTTATCATGTCATCAGAAGAGAAAGCAGCTTTCAAGAGGGAAAACATTCATAAGTCTTACTTGTGGAATCTGAGATACCGTCACTTAAACAACAAAAGACGACAACTTTTTAAGCAAAGGAATATGGTGATTGGACTCCCATCAATTAAATAGAATAATCAAGTTTGTGAAGGTCCCATTTATGGTAAGATGCATAGACTTCCGTTTCCTAAAAATTTTTGGAAAGCAAAGATTCCTTTAGAGCTACTGCACGCCGAAATTCGTGGTTATACAAGGACTCCATCTCTTAGTAACAAAAGATTTTGTTCTCTTTATGATGATTTTGCTAGAATGATGTAGTTATATTTTTTAACTGAAAAATTAGAGGCATTTTTAACTTTTTTCACTTCAAAGCTCTTGCAGAAAATTGAAATGGTCACAAAATAAAAACACGAAGGACTAATTAAGGAGGAGAATTTATCTACACCTATTCATGGGTATTGCAAAGAAAAAGAAATTCAAGGACAACTCATCATTAGAAGAAGTCCAAAACAAAATGGAGTGGCTGAAAAGAAAAATCATACTATTATGGAGATGGCTCAAAGTATGCTTAATGACAAAAACGGCTACCTAACAAATTTTAGGTTGAAGCTGTCGATGCAACAATTTATATTCGCAATAAGTCTCCTACAAAAATAGTTCAAAACATGACTCCATTGAAGCATGGAACAAAAGAAAGCCAGTTATTCATCATTTGAAAGTTTTGTGTTGCATTGTATATTCTCTTAGTCCTCAAGATGGAGAGAAATTTGTGAAGAAAGGTGAGAAACACATTTTATTTGATAAGAAAGGTTACCGGCTATTTAATCAAAGAAAAATAAGTTGGTTATTTTAAGAGATTTAATTTTGATTAAATGGCAGCTTCAAGCTGGAATAAAAGCACCTCTCAAGAACCAACTATGAATGAATTCTTGGCGCTTTCAACAAGTCAAGAAGATCAGCCTCACCACACTTTAGTCCAAATCCAAATGCAAGTCCATCAAGATCATCTGTCTCAAGCTCCTTAAATTAAGAAAATTCATATTTGGAATCATCTCCTAGGAAAGTGCATTCTTGAAGAGAGATTTATGAATCATGTGAAGTTACTTTATTTTGTTGTGAACCAAAGAATTTTGAAGAAGCTACTAGAGAAAAGGTGTGGAGGAAAGCAATGGATGAGGAGATTGCTACCATAGACAAGAACAGGACTTGGATGCTTATGGATTTACCAAAAGATAAAGAAGTATTCAGTTTGAAGTGAATTTACAAGATAAAATTTAAGGAAGATAGTTCTATTCAAAAATACAAAGCAAAATTGATAGCAAAGGGATATTCTCGACAGTGCAAAATTAGTTTGAATGAAACTTTCACCCTGATTGCCCATATAGAAATGATATGGATTGTTCTTACACTAGCAAGACAATTAGAGTTAAAAGTTTATCAACTAAATCTAAAATTAACTTTTTCTTAATGGAGACCTCAAAAAAGAAGTCTATGTGAACCAGCCTCAAGGTTATTAGTTCAAAGAAAAAGAAGACAAAGTGTATCAACTATAAAAGGCTCGTTTTGAAACCTAGAGACTGGAGTAGCAAAATTGATAGGTATTTTTATTAAAATGATTTTCAAAGAAGTCCAAGTGAACCATCTTTCTATCTGAAGAAAGAAGGTATAAAAGGCTTTCTTATTGTATGCTTATATGTTGATGATTTAATTTACGTATGCATAAGATAGAAGATGGTAAAACATTTCAAAAGAAAGATGATGGAAGAATTTAATATGACAGACTTGAGTCTTATGAATTTTTTGGAATTAAAGTAAATTGATTCAAAGAAAATATTTTTAATCTCTCAAGAAAAGTTCATTAAGACCTATTGAAGAAATTTCAACTGGACAAGTGCAAGGAACTTCTATAACTATGGCTCTAAATGAAAAACTGCAGCTGAATGATGGTGTAGAAAAGGTGGACACAAAATCTGTTCGAAGATTTGTTAGTTCTTTGATTTATCTTAAATCCAAGGCTAGATATTATGCATTTTGTGAGCTTGATTTTTAGATTTATGAATGAGCCAAGTAAACTTCATTATCTTGCAGCTAAGGAGTGCTAAGATATCTTCAAGGTACAAAGAAGCAAGGCATCAGTATTTGAAAGAAGATAATAACAAGCTAGTTGGATTTTCTGATATTGATTGGGCTGATTCTTTAGATGATTGAGAGAGCACTTCAAGCTAGCCGTTTCTCCTCGACACGAAAGTAATTTCATAGAGTTCAAAAAAGCAAAGATCAGTAGCATTATCCTCAAGTTAAGCTGAGTAAATTACAGCAATAGATGTAGTTGTGAAGTAATTTGGTTTGGAAGGATCCTCTCAGATTTGTAGCAAGAACAATGGCAGTCTACTATAATTTACTATGACAACTTGTCCACAACTACAATGACAAAAATCCAATATTTCATGCAAAATCAAAGCATATTGAATTTCGACATCATTTTAGTAAACAAAGGAGAAATTTGCTTAGAGTTCATCAATACAGTTGAGCAGCCAGGAGATTTTCTTACTAAAGCAGTCACTACTAAAAAGTTTAAGAGTTTCAACATGCAGATGAAAATTACAAATTAAAAGGAGGAATGTTGGAAGAGTAATTTGCAATTTTCTAGAAGTTACTTTTGTCTAAGTATTCTCTATTTTGAATGACTTATTATGTTTCCGAGACAATGGGAACTTGCAAAACAAACCAACACATATTATTTCCTGGAGTGTTCTCTTATCAATTTTAATATACCTATTCTGGAAAATAGCTTTAAAAAGAGAATAGTAGTAGCTTAGTAACTCATGTAATCAGCCTCAGTTTGAATGAAAGAAAAAAGAAAATAGATCTATGAAAAATCAATTTGCTTGAATATTGATTGCTTTATTTTTTACCCGTATTGCTTCTGCTTTCCCTCAACACTTTCTTATCCATAGAAAATCTATTTTTTATTTGCCTTGGCAATCTTAATGCTACATTAATTCATGATTGATCAACACAATAGTATGCAAAATTAAATAGACCAAAATAATTCATGAATTAAATAGATATAACATCAGACCTGAAGGTGTCTTGAAACTTTTTGCATAGTAAAATCTTTAACACCCATCACCTCATGTATCCTACTAGGAGTAGCATCTGCTAATGAAAAAGAGTGTTAGAAGATGCAAAAAGGATGATAAGGTGAACCCACAGAACACATTTAATCATGGACGAGTTTAAATAATCTTACACTCTCCTACTAGCGCAGTAGCTAATAGAAACCTTTGTTGGATGTCAGAATCCCATGCTATACTTGTCTTATTGAGCTTATCAGAACTACCAGCCTATTGTTGCCTCCTAACAGATTTATTTTTCTTAGAGCTTCCATCTTGAGCTTGGTCAATCTCTCTCTTTGAATGGTCTAAAGAGGAAAGGATTGCATAACTTTTGTTCTGCTTGGTGAGAATTTTTTTCTCTTCAGAAGGAATAATAGTCTTTTTAGATTCCTTTTCTTCATGTTTATTTTTTGATGCCTTCTGAGAAACAACCTCAAGATCTATGATAGTTATGGGCTTTTTCAAGTGCAAGCAAACACCCTGGTGAAGCAGTTCATGTTGAATTTTCTCATCATCATAAGCTGACATTGCTACATAACAAGGTTTACAAAAGGATTAATCACTAAAAATAATAAATAAAAGAAAAAAGAAATGGCATGGATAAACGAGATGATGCTACTTACTGATGATGGGAATGTCTAATTCTTTCACGAGATGCTTGATCATGTCGAAATTTTTTGAGCCAATCAAGGAAATTTCTATTAGAAGGAGATCAAAATTTATCCTTTGTTCTCGCAGTGTGTATAAGGCTTCAAATACATTATCAAAGGATAGAACTAATAGAAAATTAAAGACAAAATAGATGTTGTTAAGTCAACCGTTTCACGAACTAATTCAGGTCAGGAAGTTAGAAAGGTGGATGAAACATCATTATTGTGCTACAAGATAAATTCTTGAAAAATATAAAAGAGAAACTTTATCAACATTGCACAAAAGCACAATGGTATAATGATGATGAGGACTAATTTGTTCACAAGATGCTTGAGTAAATTAAAATATTTTGAGCCAATCAAACATAATTCTTAGAAGTAGACTAAATCTTCCCCTTTGTTCTCATAATGTTCATGAAACTTTAAATACATTGTTAAAGGATAGCATTGAAAGAAAATTAATTGCATAGTAAATTTTCTTGGGCCCGTCATTATATTCAAACTAATTCATGTCACAAATTTAGAAGATGTATGAGATGTCATTATTATGCTATATCTCTAATTCTTCAAAAAAGGTGTGAGAGAGAAACTCTATTAACACAAGTGCAATGATAAAAATTTGAGTACAAAATTAATACTTTGTCCATATGAAAAGTGTGAAGTGATTTTGGCCCTGGTTGATTAGCTATAGTTAATCCAAACAAGCCCTATGACTATGCTTATGAGTTTCCTTATAGCAGAGTTTACTGAGTATCGTGTAAACAATGTGCCAAGAAATCCTTTTCAAAAAATACTGATTCAAAATTTTTTAGACTTATAGCCAAATAGCACAAAGAATAAAGTCTAAATCTTGAATTTTGCAATCAAGAGTCTTTTTTAGGATAGGAGTAGCTATTCCCTATCCATCTACTCTAAACCCATCCCATCCCTATTTGAGCTCAAGTTTGGCCTGAAGGCAAATCAACCCATGCTTTTAAAAGAATAGAGAAAGCTTTAAAGGTAAAAAAAGGAGATAGATCTAGTATTGGTTCGCCATGAAATTTTATATAAAAAAGGCTTCACTATTTTAGAACAAGATCTCATTAAGAAGAAAGAAAAAGTAGGAGAATAAAATAGAAAAAAATGTTTGTGTTCTTACGGGAAAGAAAATGCAAAAAGGGCAAAGGAGATAGCTCTAGTATTGGTTTACCATGAAATTTTACATAAAAAAAAGCTTCGCTACTTCAAAACAAGGTCTCTTGAGAAGAAAGAAAAAGTAGGAGAACAAAATAGAAACAGAAAATGTTTCTATTTTTATGGAAAAGAAGATCCACAAGGGGAAAATCTCATAAGTTGCATATTACCTCAAACATTGAGAGATATTTCTCAAGTTTTTGTGCAGTTTAACTCCTCCATCATTATCCCCAAACCCTCTGTTCCCAAATTGAGGAAATAAAAGGAAAGAAAAGAAAAGGCATATAATCCAAATCAAGTAAGAGAGTAAAAGGTAATAAACATCAAGGAGAAGAAGGAAGAAGATAAAATGGAATGACAATAAACACTTTCCACAAGTTATTACATATTAGATCAATTATTTTATACATCGAACCTCATACGAACCCACAAAAAATAATTTCTCTTATGAAACAAAATGTACCTTCGCACTATAAAGTAGAAAGTAACCTCACAATGATCTTGAGGCTTTCAGGCTCATCATCGACCACCATAATTTGAAACCTTTCAATCGGGCCATGGTTTTCGAGGGTAGTTTCCATAGGGGGCTAACATGAGCAAGAAGAGTGAGAAGAGAGATGGCTTCAAGGTAAGCCAAAAGAGCTGGCATAGCTTTTTTATAGACAAGAGAAAGGATAGAAATGACAGCAGATGAAAAAGACTGATAGATAAAAACAAAAGAGATAACTTTTTTGCTAAATATATAGAATTCTAGAGTTCCAAAGAACTTAATAAAGGGCGCCTATTATGTTGCCCAAAGAATACCAAAAAAAAAAAAAAAAAAATGAAGGGCATCGTTGTAAAAAAAGGTTGCAATTGAGGTCATTATAGTGTGCAGCCTTCGATTATTTTCCTCAAATGATTGCGATCTAGATTTGACATATTAGAACATTTATTAATAGTACATCATATTCATCATTTATTAAAATAATGTATCATATGAAAATAATGTCATATGATAATTTCATAAATATAAATCTATTTTTATAATTTTTAATTAAATTTTATTCAAATAATGATTTTTTATTCCTTAAAAAGGAAAGGAGAGAGTATTTGATTCTAAAAAATAAAAGCAATTGGTACTATGTTTTATACTACCTAGAAATAAATAACTACAAATTACTAAGAAATTTTAAAAGAAGATTTCAAACAATTTCTAAAAAAAATTATCCAAAAAAAGGTAATTCCTAAAAATTATTAAAAATAAATATATTTTTGAACTAGAGTAAGTGACACTATTAGAAGCTTGCTTCATGTATATTCTTCATTTTATCAAATTTTTGATTTATTTGTAGATTAAGCCAAATTATGATAATATTGATAATCTATATTTTCAAAGATATGGTTGTCAGAACTCTTAGATTTAGAGGTTTCTTTTGTCGCTTGTTTAAAGTTCGAGAATACCATTAAATAAACTGAACCCCATATCCATTGGATAGTTTTCTCCAAATAAAGGGGAAAAGATGAAATCATCTTTTTATCATTATAAAATTTGATGAATACGACAAGGCTACTTAATTTACGTCACGTTGTATGTTTTTGTCGTCCTACCAATTTTTTTCTTTTTTCTAGAACTAGGCAGGGAGAAGGTCAAACCAATACTGACATTAGGGCTAGATTCAAATACAGACTATATGGGTGGATAGTAATCAAACTAAGGAGAAGACTAGCCTAAGCTTAGTTTCCATTCTCATTTGATTAAGGTAAGATCATGACTTTTTTTCCTTTTAACTTAAATATACTTAGTTTAGAATAGAGTTGGACTAGAGTGAATATAGGGTTAGGGTAACAAATCATAATACAGGCTAAATGAGGGTGTTATTTGCAAATTTATTATTATAATAACTAGATTTGTTGGGGTATATTCAAATGGTGTTGATTTATTTGGATAGGATTTAGCTTCTAGTTGAGGTAATGATCTCCTCACATGCTTTTGAGTGTGTATTTTGGCATGCCATGCACATTATTTACATTTGACTTGATGGATGATTTGATAATATTGTGTTTTATGATTTAATAATATGTTAAATATACGTGAAACTTGTATGCCTTTGAGTTTGAATTTTTGATTGTTATTTATGTTTTAAAATTACATGTTTTGTCTATAAAATGTGATTTTAATAACATAAGGTTGGCTATAAAAAGTGAAATTGGGCTTTAATGTTATAAAAAGGATTATAAGTGTGATTGTGGATATGTATAGAATGAACTACTTTTAACTTTATAAACATGTAGCATATTAAATCAAAAATTTAAAAATCAGAAAATGGTATTGATGGTAAGAAGTTTGGAGTAGCTAAATTGTTCCTCAAATTGCCAATTATGAGCTAAAGTATGACTCCCATGTATGATTGCCAGCATATAATGATGTGTAAATGCTAGTCATAAATTGAAATGTAACTCTATATATGGATTATCACCATAAGCTAAAGTATGAAATGTCAATCATAGATTAAAACATGAATCCATGCATAGTATACCATCCTGGATTAAATCGTGATCATTATGATTTGTCACCATGAGTTGAAATATGAAAAAATCGTAAGCTAAAACTTAGCCTCATGTCATTATAGATTGCCACCATTAGCTAAAATAAGCAATGCCAATCGTGGGCTAAATCATGCCCCTATATTTGGATTTTCAATCACCGAAGCACAACTTTAACTAACCCCCAATACCAAATTTATGAGATAATATCATTACGCACTTGCAAAATGACAGATTTCACCTTGAGAATTTGCACTTGAGAATTGGCCTTTTAAATTATCAAATAATATAATAATGTTTTTAAGCATTAAATGCCATCATAAAGCATGTGTAGTCATGCTCGTCCATATGATCACCCATGTCCACATCCATAGCAGATTTTTGTCATAATGTTTTTAAGTATTAAATGCCATCACAAGTCTTGTGTAGTCATGCTCGTCCATACGATCACCCATATCCACATCCATAGCAAATTTTTGTCACTATCTATTAATAGTGTCATCTCAGACTAAGCTATGGCCAGAGACGCTACGCTAGCTGCCACAGGATCATGATTACCATCTACTTACGTAAGATTAATTAATTTTAATTAGAAAAAATAATCTAAGAAAAGAGCGAGCGTCGGTGATGTGGTGAGTAGGAAAAGCCTTCGTATATCATCCGAATGCGATGATTCATCGTGTGCAGATCCATGCCCCGCGCCGCAGGGCCGCTCGTGGGTCTCGCGTTGTTGACGCACGAGCCTCCGAGCCGGCGAATCGGGGCGGTGTAATGGTGAGCATCTTACAGGGCTCTTAAAAGGTCTCTTGTCGTGATTAGATGGTAGGAGAAGAGGATGGTGGGCCCATGGCCCACTTATTCAGTTCATTAGAGGTAAAAGCGTGGCGTAACTTCTTTTTCATGGTTTCTTAATTGGTTTTTTTAGGAGAGCAGCAGCCTTCCTTTTTTAGTTTTCTCTTTCTTCAGTGCTAACATCTGGACATGACTTACGGAGTTGGTGTATTTAGACCCTACGTTCATAACTGGAGCTTAAAGCTTCAGAAATTGTACTGATTTTTAATGATAGAGCCGTCGGTGTTTATTTCTTTGGACCCTTGAGAATTTGTTAAAATTAATGTTAATGAAAGTATATCGGTAAATTAGTTGGCTCAGCATTTATTATTCAAAAGGCATGTGAAGCTATGCTGACGGCTGAAGGAGTTGATCTTTTAGATTTTTTTATTTTTCTGACGAAGCTTTATGCTGCATGGGTTGATATTTCTTATGCCACTAAAATTCTTTATGCTCAACTACTCTTTATTGAGAAAGACTCACTTACTGTCATCATGACTTTAGAAAGATTGAAATATGAACATATTTCAGGTCCGTCATGTCAATCGAGAAGCCAACTTGGTGACTAATTGGACAATGACCTCTATGATCCATCATTCTAAGTTTTGGCTTTGAATATAGGATGATCCATGTTCTATTATTTTTTAAAAAATTTATTTTCTGATCTATCTGTACTAAAAAAAATTGATAGAGCAATGCTACAGTGCACCGTAATAAATCACCTCACAAGCCGCCCACACGCAATGGTGCACCACAGCATCACTTTTCGGATTAACCATGGCTCCGTGAGCGGTTAGCACTTCAGCAGGCAAAAAAAAAAGCGGTTTGCTGGATTCCCGCTTCTTCTTTTTTTTTTTTGGTTAAAAAAAAACTTGTCGACTTCTCCGGTCGTCGGTCATTAATTTTTTAGTAACCTCCATCTACCAAACCTAATTAACTACACGATAGAAAGACAACCAGGAAGAAGACCGTACCCTGAGGAGGACCCTGCGAAGAAACAACACCAAAGCAAGGTCATCTCCTCTCTTCTTATCGACTCCTTGTACCAACCATAACTTCCCTTCAATCTACCGCCCCTCCAAACTCTATGAGATCCTAACAAAAGAGAGCCATGGCAGAGAACAAATATAGCCCAAATCCGAGCCCTGGAGGCCCCTCCGGCAACATTTTTACAGAGCATAAGAAGATTTTCTTCGTCATGTTAATGAGCTTCTCTGCAGTAGGACTGATCCTCTTTTGCTGGTATGTCTGTATTCTTTCCCATCAGAGCTAACGACGCCACCACCACCACCACCACCGGGCGAGAGCTGTCTCCACCTCTACCACCACCAACTCCTTTTGCGATGGTAGGCTTGACCTGAAACTTCTTTCATCCTTGCCGATCTTTGTCTACTCTTTCGTCGCCGAGGAGGCCAACCTCGAGTGCTCCGTGTGCTTGATGGAGTTCAAAGAGGGTGAAGAGGGACGACTTCTCCCCAAATGTCGCCATAGCTTCCACACCGACTGTGTTGACGTGTGGTTCGGTTCCCACTCCACCTGCCGGCCCGCTTTGCCGAGCTCTTGTGGAGCCTGAATCTTCTTCCATCTTGGCAGTCTAAGGGTGGATATTTAATCAATTTTATCTTTGGATTATCCTCTCCATATCTAACGCATGCGCTTTTAAACTACTTTGTCAATTTGTTTGCTCTTTGTCTATAGTCTAATCTCTCTAGGTTGCAATGAACCACAGAATCAGAGAAATGCACAAGATGTCATTCTTGAGGACAAAACTTATAGGCATCTTGATAATTTTATACTCTATTAATTAGACATCATTAGAAAAATGATGGTAAAAAAGTATCACTTATTAAATATGATATCTATTTTTTTTCAAAGGAGGGATAAGACCCATGGGATGGACATTGATTATGAATTTTCATAATAATAGTTTACATGCTTCCATGATAAATTAAAAAGCATGCAAATTGAGTAATTAAGGCCATGCTTGCCTAATGGAGGAAAATTTTCTTTAGGCTATGTTAAATATTGTGGGTGGATGATTCAGTTCATTCATTCTCTTGTAAGTCCATTAATTATATTTTGGAGGAGATCTAGATGCAATTTGTTATCAGATTTTTCACATATAGGTGCAATAACATTTATCATTAAAATCTAACTGTTGCCGCCGGGATTCGTCCTCCGACTCGGGCGCGGTCGATCTCCAGGGAGAGGGGTGCGGCGGACCTGCAAAAAGAAGCCCACACGCGGGGGGACGCTGGGGTGGTCCTCCGCGGAAGGCCCTCCGACGCTCAAGTCAGTGGAGAAGGAATCGGCGATCAACCAGACAGTGGAGAGGTGGATCTCTTCGGAAGACCTCTCCGGGGGCGGCCAATCGAAGGCTCCAGAGGGCAGGAGCGCCGATGAGCTGCCGGAGAGAGAGAGAGAGAGAGAGAGCAGCGAGGCGTGCGTGAGAGGAGCGCGTGCCTGTGCTTAGGGGGAGTGTGCGTCCAGAGTCGCGTACCTGGGGGAATCTGTGAGTCTAACATTTATAGACTATCACTTGAGTCTTGAGCGCCTTCTGGAAGGTTCGAAGGTTGTTACGATACAGAGACGGACAGAATCAGGCCATTGTGGGGCCGTTAGAATCCGTACCCCGTTTGTTAAGGGATCGACGGCCGGGAGAGCTCCTTGATGTCTCAAGATCTGGTCAGGTAGGCGTGGGGCGGTTACAATAGGCTTTAGGCCACGTCCCGACATGATTCCTTATCTAGGATGCTGTTCGGGTAGTCCTGGGCTCTCCCGCATCGAGTTCCGTGGAGGTAGGTGGTAGGCTACGGATCGCTTGATGAAACCGAGCTATAGAAGAGACCGAGCTACAGAAGCCCGGAAGGGGCCGAGCTATGGAAGCCCGGAAGGGCCGAGCTACGGAAGCCCGGAAGGGCCGAGCTATGGAAGCCCGGAAGGGCCGAGCTATGGAAGCCCGCCGAGCCACGGAAGCCCGGAAGGGCCAAGCTATGGAAGCCCGGAGAGGCCGAGCCATGGAAGCCCGGAAGGGCCGAGCTATGGAAGCCCGGAGAGGCCGAGCCACGGAAGCCCGGAAGGGCCGAGCTATGGAAGCCCGGAGAGGCCGAGCCACGGAAGCCCGGAAGGGCCGAGCTATGGAAGCCCGGAGAGGCGAGCCACGGAAGCCCGGAAGGGCCAAGCTATGGAAGCCCGAAAGGGCCGAGCTATGGAAGCTCGGAGAGGCCGAGCCACGGAAGCCCGGAAGGGCCGAGCTATGGAAGCCCGGAGAGGCCGAGCCACGGAAGCTCGGAAGGGCCGAGCTATGGAAGCCCGGAGAGGCTGAGCTACGGAAGCCCGGAGGAGCCGAAGGGGGGAGGTTAGCCTTAACCGCCTCGCACGGATATTAATGTAATGATGATTTTACCCCTCAACACATGCCCTCCACTCCCTAGTTCGAAGCGTAGGTTCGGGCGTAGGGAGTACAAGTTCTAATGGTGCATCACGGATGGGACGTCTTGGTCTAGACAGCTTGCACAATGATGCCCTAATTAATGCGACAGGGGCATCTCGCCTTCGGGGCTAAGGCTCCTCCACGAGCGACGGTTGGGATTGCGCCACGCTACGAATCTCGATCGATCGGGTGGTTGTCGAGGCGATTCCGGACGCCTGGGATGAGACGCCCCGCCTCTTCAGGGTGGCTTCCTTGGCGGAGAAGTGAAGTGACGGCCGCATTGTACATATATATATATATATATATATACGTGCATGCTCTCGGCGTCTTCTCGTTTTGCTTTCAAAAGGGTTCTGGCCTTCATCTTCTTTGACGTTTATTATTTTCGTTTGGTACCACTTTCAATGGCGATGAGCCCCGACGATGTGGCCTCCGAGATCATTGCCGAGGACCTGGGGAGGATTCATCAATGGTATGGTTTGCCCTTGGACATCGTCCTACGGGCGCCGGAACTCAATGATAGAGTTACTCGGGACTTGGGGTCCGGGGTCTTCATCTACGAAGATAGTTTGAAGGCAGGCCTTCGTTTCCCTCTCCATCCCCTTGTGAAGGAGATCATGACCCACTACAATATCTGCCCATCAATGGTGGCTCCAAACAGCTGGCGGAACATCATCGATTCATCTCAATGTGCCACCAGATTCGGATCGTCGCCACTCTCCCTCTTTTTCGCACCTGCTACCACCTGACTCCGGGGAGGAAATCAGAGTGGCCCTACATCGGGCCCCGGAGATCCTTCAACGTTATCGCGGATAAGCCCTCTTCCATCAAGGGGTGGAAGAGTCGGTTTGTTATCGCGGAAGGGAACGTCGGTTCCGACTTCCCTCGGCGATGGGGGAATGTCGCAAGGGATGCGGAGACGCATCCGGCTTTATCGGCGCAGGAGGAGAAGGACTTGGACGTCCTTCGTAATGGTCAGGTGTTTTCGGCAAATGATCTGCTATCGGAGGGGGCCCTCTTCGTAGCCGGGCTCAGCCCTCTGGATCCGCAAGGTGAGTCCCTTTGCGCTATGGATTTTTCTTGGTTAACGCGCTTGGATCTGAGCACGTGTGTTCTGGTTTGACAGCCACAAGGTTGGCGTTGTCGAGCCTCTCCAAGAGGAAGAGAGGGAAGCGCCCAGGGGAAGGCAGCGGCGCGGACAGCGGACGACCCGAGAAAAGGGCTCATACATCCACCAGAAGCCCGCCGGATGCCGGAGCAGTCGCTACAGGGGCGCCGGGGCGAGAGAGGATCCGGGAGGGCGGTTATGGCGCCCGACCCTCTCGTGCTGGAGATTTCAGACAGCTCGGATGAAGCTCCGTTGACTCGCCAGACCGCGTTCCCCCTGAAAGAGGAAACGGCGGCGGATCCGGTGGAGGCGGCCATCTCCGAGGGGGCCATTGTCCCCGCGGGATCACCATCGGCCCCAGCGGGAGAGGGGGAGGAGACGGCCATAGCTGAGGAAGTTCAAGGGGAGCCCCTACTTGGTTTATCTGTCGGGGAGTCTGGTAGTAGTGAGGCTGGGCCGCCCTCGATGGGTCGAGAGGCGGGTCAGGCCGAGGCTTCAGGGGAGCCCGTGGAGGAGAGGCATGTGACGATAACCGGGAAGGATGCATCGGAGGAGGGAGCGGCCAGGTGAGAGTCCCGCAATCGGGGCCCCCTCGAAGAAGATTTTGGGAAAGCTGGCGCTTGGGCTGGCTGAAATATCTGAAGAAACCCAAGCCAGGGCTTGGTAGAGGAGGCTGGGAGGTTGAAGGCCTCTCAGGCGGAGGCCCCAGGCCGGTCCTTCAGGCGGGGTTGGCCCATTCGGCAGCTCGGACGCTAGTATTGAGGAGGCGTTCTCTGCCATGATAAGATCGGCCCTGTATCCGGGTGCGGATTTTTCGGCGGACAAGTTTGCCGACCTGGGGTTGGTCGACGCTGCGTTCGGGCAGCAAGGCGCAGCAGAGGGCATTCATCTTCTTCCCGACATCGACAACACGACCTTGATGAGGATGACCCGGGCCTACGCATCGCGGGTAAGTTGTCGATCCCGAATAGCGGGTTTACTCTGGTTGACTTGACCTTCATGTATTCACTTTTTGTGTCGCAGAGTGTTTTGCTTTCTAGGGCGATATGTTGGCGTCTGAGCCTGGCGATTGGGGCCAGTGTTCAAGCCAGGAGGGATAATGTCGAGCTCGGTCGCGATTGACGGTGTCCGAGAAGTTCGAGGAGCTCATGGCAATCAGCGACAGGAATTTACAGGGGATAAGGGCGGCATATCAGGCTGCCATGGACGAGGTGTCCAAGCAAAAGCGCAGAGTAAAGGAGCTGCAGGGACTCCTGGCGAAGAGCGACGATGCGTGCCTGGAGTTGGCCAGGATTGAGTCAAAACACTCCGCGGAGGTGGCGGCGATGCGGCGAGAATTCGGCGAAAGTATGAGTCGGCTGGGAAGAGAGGCCGATGATGAAAGAAGGCGTTTGGCGAGGATGCTCGGCGAAGTGGAGGAGAAATTGAAACGATGTGATGGCGAAATTGCTCATTTGAAGGAGGGTGCTAGGTGGGACCAGGGGACGATAGCTCGGGTGAGCGACGAGTTATCCCAAGCCCGGAGGGATTTGAAGCCAGACAGCTGAAGATCAGCACTCTACAGGAGAGGGTTGAGCTGATAGGGGCTGACAGGACGAGAGCCAGGAACGAGGCAGAAGAGATGGCCAAAAGGTTGGCCAAGCGAGAGGGGGAGGTACGCTCTTATTTTACCCTTTTTGTTTTTCCTACCGGGTTCTCGCAATGCCGATTTGATTTTGGATTTTTCAGATGGCGAAGATGGAGTCGGAGGTTTGGGCTCTTCAAGGTGAGCTCGCGTCCACTCGCAATAGGAGCTCAGAGCTCGAGACGCGGGCTAGCGAGCTCGAGAAGCAAAACATCATCCTGAAGGCCCAGGTGATTGAGGCTGAGAAACAGACGACGGAGGCCAAGACGCAGCACGCCATACTCAGGGGGAGGCAAGACGCTATCAGCGTTGATGCCTTCATCATGGGAAGGAGGAGTGCAAACAGCAGATTCTCAGCGAGCACCCGGAATGGGATCTTTCTTTCCTGAGTGCTGAAGATCCCGAAGATGGCGAGTTCGAAGAAGAAGACGAGGATGAATACGTTGATGTTTCTGACGCCGAGCCTGGCGGCGCCCCGGTCCCAGCGAAGTTGCAGTTTCTGAGGGACGGTCGCACACTGCCGCAGAGGGGGCAAAAATGTCAGAGAAGGGCGAATCTAGCCGTGCTTCTGTAGGTGCCACTGAGGGTTCCTCCAAAGCTGGTGCGGCTCCCGATCCTTAGGGGCCATTCATGTATTTCATCTTTTAAACATTTGTTTAACGTTTCATAGTGAAAGAACTTCCTGTTTCCACTTGAGCGTTTTTCTCGCGTGACTTCGCTGTCGCTTAGTCTCGCCTCGCTCGACTTGTGGCTCCCGATGCTCTTGGGTCATCTTTATTCCGAGATTGGGAAAGTGTGTTGGCTTGTACCAATGGGTGAAGCCGGTTGGTTAAGACCACGAGCACAGTAGGTCGGCTTGGCCCGACAGGCAAAATAGGTCGGCTGGGGCCGACAGACAAGATAGGTCGGCTGTGGCCGACAGGCGAAATAGGTCGGCTGAGGCCGACAGGCGAATTAGGTCGGCTGAGGCCGACAGACAAAGTGGGTCGGCTGGGGCCGACAGACAAGATAGGTCGGCTGGGGCCGACAGACAAAATAGGTCGACTGAGGCCGAAGGCGAAATAGGTCGGCTAAGGTCGACAGACAAAATGGGTCGGCTAGGGCCGACAGACAAGATAGGTCGGCTGGGGCCGACAGATAAATAGGTCGGCTGAGGCCGACAGGCGAAATAGGTCGGCTGAGGCCGATAGACAAAATAGGTCGGCTGTGGCCGACAGACAAAATGGGTCGGCTGGGGCCGACAGACAAGATAGGTCGGCTGGGTCGATAGACAAAATAGGTCGGCTGAGGCCGACAGGCGAAATAGGTCGGCTGAGGCCGACAGACAAAATGGGTCGGCTGGGGCCGACAGACAAGATAGGTCGGCTGGGACTGACAGACAAAATAGGTCGACTGTGGCCGACAGGAGAAATAGGTCGGCTGAGGCTGACAGACAAAATAGGTCGGCTGTGGCGACAGACAAAATGGGTCGGCTGAGGCCGACAGACAAGATAGGTCGGCTGTGGCCGACAGGCGAAATAGGTCGGCTGAGGCCGATAGGCGAAATAGGTCGGCTGAGGCCGACAGACAAAATGGGTCGGCTGGGGTCGACAGACAAGATAGGTCGGCTGGGGCCGACAGGCGAAATAGGTCGGCTGAGACCGACAGGCAAATAGGTCGGCTGAGGCCGACAGACAAAATGGGTCGGCTGGGGCCGACAGACAAGATAGGTCGGCTGTGACCGACAGGCGAAATAGGTCGGCTGAAGCCGACAGACAAAATAGGTCGGCTGTGGCCGATAGGCGAAATAGGTCTTCGCATTTTCTGCCATTCTGCCAGCGCCCTGCTGTTCCGCAGGCAATTCGGTTTTTATTTTACTAGAATCGATGATACGGCACAGTGGGGGGCATAAAGCTGCATCAGAGCTTTTCGGAAGGTGCTCTTTTCCCATGCAGATTACTTCGTCGTGACGCGCACGCAACCATTTACTATTGGACGGTACTTTTTCCAAAGGATGATTTACTGAATCTGCCAGTTTTCGAAGTGCCAATGGACGATTTCCTGCACTTACTGCCATGATTCGGGATCAGGAGGGGATCTTCGTACACGTCATGGTTCAGGCGGTGGGTTTGGCGCGCAGTGGGGCACTGCGCCAATCTTGAGAGACCACGTGGAGGCACGGCTCGGAAGTTTGAATCTCGGGACCCACAGTCTGGGTAGCTTTTCCCGGTTGTTTCGCCTATAAAAAGGGAAAAAAGGGGGTCTCATCTGGTTATTCCCAAAGTTTCTTTCTCGTCAGAGCTTCCATTATGCTTATTTCTTTGTTGTTGCAAGTAGGAGGATCAGGCCTTCCTTTCATAGGCTCCTTGCCGCCGGATAGCTGGGGCAACCGGGGAGCAGCTGGAGAATGGCTCATCCTTAGGGGATGAGCCTCGGAGATCATATGGAGAGCGCACAAGGGGGGCGCGGAGATCGTATGGAGAGCGCACATATGTGCTTCCGGTGCGATCTCTGCGGCCCGTTACGGGGGGCTTACGGTAGGAAGCGTATCGACACCCCGTAGCACGCACAGACTCTCCCTATTTCGCTGGCTTAGGTTCCCGTCTCTTCTCTGAGGGGAATCCTTGCCACGGGAGGGAGAATATGGGAGCAACCGGGGTCGGATGGTCCCCGATTCTCTCAGTCGGACGGCGGCAAGCGATCTAGCACCCCCTCCTAGGGGAGCGGGCCGGGTCGTCCGAATCCTCAGAATCAGCATCCGCGGGCCATGCCTCCTTTTGGATCTTTTAATTCATCCGAGGCCATGGGGGGTCAGCTTTATCATCCATCCGGGCGGACTGATCGTTTCGTGGTTTGCCTGATTTGTCGATCCGGATGTTGGAACGTCACAGTTGCCTAGGTCTGCTTTGGAGCAGTTGTCCGAGTTTTGTATTTGCCTTTATTTTATGCATTAAAATACTCTTGTAACGCCCGTGAGGCATTGTAACTGATCTTGGTCGGCAATAAAGGGAATTTGGTTCTGTTTTTCAATCCTCATCTTTTCTGTGCCGAGCTTGCTATCATTATTGTTTGTGGGGTGCCAAAAGCGTTCCGCTCGTCCTTAGACGAGGGTCTCACGCCGCCCGAGCCAATTGAGGTTCGCGCGCGGTGGTTCAGAGATCGTTCGGAAATATGCTCCTTGCTTAGGTCAGGAGTTTGATATTTTCGTGTTTCGCCTTTATCGGAGCTTGGAGTATCGTGGGTCGGCTATGGCCGAAGTTCGGGGAGTCTGTACCTTCTCCCATTATGGTTCGGGGAACCTGTTGCTCGAGTCAGTCGAGTTTCGAAGGTATTTGCCTTGGCCCTGCCAAGGTCCGGAGATTTGTCCACTCGGCCCTGTCGAGGTTTGGAGAACTTGACGCTCGGTCCAACCGAGGCTCGGAGGATGTATTACTTGGCCCTGCCAAGGTTCGGAGATTCAGTCACTCGGCCCAGCCGAGGTTGGAGAATGTATTACTTGGCCCTGCCAAGGTTCAGAGATTCGGTCACTCGGCCCAGCCGAGATTCGAAAATGTATTACTTGGCCCTGCCAAGGTTCAGAGAACCGGTCACTCGGCCCTGCCGAGGTTCGGAGAACACTTTACTTGGTCCTGCCAAGGTTCGGAGAACTGGTCACTCGGCCCTGCCGAGGTTCGGAGAACACTTTACTTGGCCCTGCCAAGGTTTGGAGAATTGGTCACTCGGCCCTGCCGAGGTTTGGAGAACACTTTACTTGGCCCTGCCAAGGTTCGGAGAATTGGTCACTCGGCCCTGCCGAGGTTCGGAGAACACTTTACTTGGCCCTGCCAAGGTTCGGAGAATTGGTCACTGAAGGGAGCGACTTAGCTGTAAATGCGGGCCGCAGCGTTAGGCCTACGTGGCATTTGGTGAGGGGCGCCAGGGCGGAACAAGCGGTACATTGTCACGTTTTTATTGGTGACACTGCTCTTCCCGAGGGGACAAGTCACCGGGCCGAATGTTGGACTTCTTCCCGAGGAAGGGGCCGGTTTTAAGAGGCTTGGGGAAGCGTCGAGGGTATTTATTGCTGGGAGCGATAGATCGGAAAATGTTCTGCTTGGGGAACTCCGGACAATCTGCTCGCGCTTTCCGATTTTACTCGGGATAGGGCGCGACTCTTCGGATTCCTCATGCATTAAAATGGTGACACGTGGCGAGTTCCCATGGGTCGGCGGTCGCGGTGCGGCCGATCGAGATACCTGCCTGTCGGGTATAAATATGACCGAGGGGGACTAGTTCCTGCCATCCCTCGGTTTGAGTTCGAGAAAATGGCCTATCCCGGGCGATCGTCAGGCGAGCTGCATTCCTTGCTCGGCGGTCTTTTACGTTCGGAAAGAGGGCGCGTCTCCATCACTGTCGACGGGCTGAGCCTCGCGTCGGCCTTCACGAGCAATCAGCAACTCGCGAGGGTTGCCGAGGAGTATATGGATGTGACAACCAGGGAGGTGGAGGCCCTACGCCGGGTAATGGACCGGCAAGAGGAGGAAATCGTGTCTCTCCGTCAGCAGGTGGCTGATTTGACGGGACGCCTGGAGGAGTTGCTGGCCTCTGGGGGCGACTGACTCCAGGGCCTCTCTTCTTGTTCTTGCTTTTGTTTTTCTTTCTATGTTTTTCCTGTCTCGTTGTAACCCTTCTTCTTTAATGAAAAATGGATCCGTTTTTAGGAATCTTTTTCCTCTTTGAGAACGATTGCCTTGATGCGCTTGACAGGCTAGGGTGTCGGCCTGGCCCCATTGTCCTGCGCATTAACGTAGATATTTCGAACGACGAGTTACAGGGGGTCACCCAGAGGTTCTCAACTGCTGGGGGGAATTTTCTCAGCTCAGCTCGAGGCCCTTGGCCGATTACGCGGGGCTCTATAGCCTCTTAGGGGGAATTTTGCCAAAGGTGGCTTCCCTGCGTACGCCGATGGTTTTTGTTTAGCGCTCGTTTTCAAACCGGGCGAAGTCCTTTGGGGAACTGTTTGAAATTTTGCTTGGCTTTAATTGGGGCCTGTATACTTCGGCTTTTTCGCCTGAATGATTTTTACCTGGCCCTGCCACGGCTCGGGTAATTCGTTGCTCGGCCCAGCCGAGGTTCGGAGACTTTGTTTTACTTGGCCCTGCCAAGGTTCGGAGGTTTGTTGCTCGGCCCAGCCGAGGTTCGAGACTTTGTTTTACTTGGCCCTGCCAAGGTTCGGAGATTTGTTGCTCGGCCCAGCCGAGGTTCGGAGACTTTGTTTTACTTGGCCCTGCCAAGGTTCGGAGATTTTGTTTTACTTGGCCCTGCCAAGGTTCGGAGATTTGTTGCTCGGCCCAGCCGAGGTTCGGAGATTTTGTTTTACTTGGCCCTGCCAAGGTTCGGAGATTTGTTGCTCGGCCCAGCCGAGGTTCGGAGACTTTGTTTTACTTGGCCCTGCCAAGGTTCGGAGATTTTATTTTACTTGGCCCTGCCAAGGTTCGGAGATTTGTTGCTCGGCCCAGCCGAGGTTCGGAGATTTTGTTTTACTTGGCCCTGCCAAGGTTCGGAGACTTGTTGCTCGGCCCAGCCGAGGTTCGGAGACTTTGTTTTACTTGGCCCTGCCAAGGTTCGGAGATTTTGTTTTACTTGGCCCTGCCAAGGTTCGGAGATTTGTTTTACTTGGCCCTGCCAAGGTTCGGAGATTTTGTTTTACTTGGCCCTGCCAAGGTTCGGAGATTTGTTGCTCGGCCCAGCCGAGGTTCGGAGACTTTGTTTTACTTGGCCCTGCCAAGGTTCGGAGATTTTGTTTTACTTGGCCCTGCCAAGGTTCGGAGATTTATTACTCGGCCCAGCCAAGGTTTTTGTTTTACTTGGCCCTGCCAAGGTTCGGAGATTTGCTGCTCGGCCCAGCCGAGGTTCGGAGACTTTGTTTTACTTGGCCCTGCCAAGGTTCGGAGATTTGTTGCTCGGCCCAGCCGAGGTTCGGAGACTTTGTTTTACTTGGCCCTGCCAAGGTTCGGAGATTTTGTTTTACTTGGCCCTGCCAAGGTTCGGAGATTTCCTGTTCAAACACACAACTCGGTTGCGCCGAGGATTGGTAAGCGATATCTATTTCTTCTTGCAATTCATAGCGATGCAGTGCGTAACGATTCACGTGACAGATTTTGAGAAACAGATAAGCAGGAATATGCAGTGAGGTATATGGAGATTGTTTGGAGAGGACATACCCTATTGATAATATTTACGAAGGTTGTCCGCGTTCCAAGTCCGGGGAATGGACTTCCCATCCAGATCCTGCAGCTTGTAGGTTCCTGGTCCAATAATCTCTGTTATTTGATACGGGCCCTCCCAGTTTGGCGCCAGTTTTCCTTGCTCCAGCGGTTTGGATACAAAAGCTTTCCAGAGGACAAGGTCGCCGGGTAGGAAGGCTTTCCCCTTGACCCGGGAGGCATGGTACCGAGCCACCCTCTGTTGATAAGCAGCCGTCCTGATTCGGGCCTTTTCTCCGACTTCTTCTACCAAGTCGAGGTTGGTGCGGAGTTGCTCGTCGCTGGCTTCCTCGAATAATTCTCCACCCGCAATGATGGGAGGCCTATCTCCACAGGGATGACAGCCTCTGTGCCGAAAGCCATTCGGAATGGAGTCTCGCCGGTCGGGATTCTCGGGGTAGTTCGGTAGGCCCACAAGACATGATGTAGCTCATCGGCCCATCTGCCTTGGGCTCTGGAGAGGCGAGCTTTAATTCCCTGGAGGAGGGTCCTGTTGGTTACTTCGGCCGCTCCGTTGGCTTGTGGGTGTCCGACCGAGGTAAGGTGGTGGCGGATTCCGTGTTCCTCACAGAATTGGCGGAATTTGGAGTTGTCAAACTGCTTACCGTTATCGGTGATTATAGTGTGGGGGAGGCCGAATCGGCAGATGATGGATCTCCAAACAAAGTCCCTGGCTCACACCTCGATGATCTGCGCGACTGCTTCCGCTTCGACCCATTTGGTGAAGTAGTCAATGGCGACAAATAAGAACTTCCGCTGTCCCATCGCAAGCGGGAATGGGCCGAGGATGTCCATCCCCCATTTGGCAAAGGGCCAAGCGGAGGATATAGAGACTAGCTCAGCGGAAGGGAGTCTTTGGATGTTTGCGTGTCTCTGGCAGGAGTCACAGGCTCGGACTAAATCGTCCGCGTCTCTTTGCATGGTCGGCCAGTAGTAGCCCTGCCGCAGTACCTTGTGACATAGGGATCGGCTTCCCAGATGGTTGCCGCAAATCCCTTCATGTACCTCGCGCAGAGCGTAGCCGCTTCTGATGGGCGAAGGCATCTAAGCAGCGGCATGGAAAAAGACCGCTTGTAAAGTTGGTTGTCAATTACTACATAATGGATGGCCTGCAGCTTCAACTTCCTAGCTTCTCTCCGGTCGGACGAAAGCGACCCTTCTTTGAGATATTTGAGGATAGGGTCGAACTAGGATGGTTCGGCCTCAACTTGCATCACTCGGTCGGCCTCCGTGATGCTAGGTTTTTCCAGAGTCTCCAGATGGAACTTTTGCTCGCATCCATTGACTCCGTGGTTGCCAGTCGGAAGAGTAGGTCGGCACGGGCGTTCTCAGATCTGGGGATCTGAATAATTTCAAATTCAGAAAAATGAGGAAGCAAATTACGCACCTCCTGGAGATACCGAATCATGTTCGGCTCCCGAGCTTCAAATTCTCCCCGAACATGGCCGGCTACCAGCTGAGAGTCGGTAAAGGCATTGAGCTTTTCCACCTTCAGATTGTGGGCGATCCGGAGACCGGCCAACAGAGCTTCGTACTCGGCTTCGTTGTTGGAAGCCGGAAAAGAGAATCGGACGCCATACTCGAAAGTCATCCCCTCAGGACTAGTAAGAACTAGACCTGCGCCGGAGTGATGGGCATTGGATGACCCGTCGACGTGGAGGAGCCACCGGGCTCTGGACTTTGGCTCTTCAGGGGAATCTGGGGAGGAACCGTCCTCCGGAATGGTGCACTCGAGGAAGTCGGCCAATACTTGGGCTTTGATGGTTGGGCGAGGCTGAAAGTGTATGTCGTGCTCGCTTAGCTCGACGGCCCATTTGGTCATTCTCCCCGATGTTTCCGGACGGTGGACCACCGCCTTGATGGGTTGGTCAGTCAGGACTGTCACGGAATGTGCTTGGAAATACGGTCGTAGCTTTCAGACTGAGGTGATTAAGGCCAGCACCATCTTTTCAATTCTGCTATACCTTGTCTCCGCATCGCGGAGCAACCTGCTCACATAATAGATCGGCTTCTGGACTTTGCCTTCTTCTTTGACCAGCACCGAACAAACTGCGCCCTCTGAAACAGCTAAGTACAGAAACAGGGTCTCCCCCGGGGCTGGGCTACTGAGAAGTGGGGGAGAGCCGAGGTACTTTTTCAGATCTTGAAATGACTTCTGGCACTCGGGAGTCCACTGGAAGTTTTTGGCCGATCGGAGAGTTTTGAAGAAGGGGAGGCATCTCTCGGCCGACCGCACCACAAAGCGGTTAAGGGCCGCTATCCTCCCGGTTAGGCGTTGGACCTCTTTTACAGATGCAGGGGGCGCCATTTGTTGGAGAGCTTGAATCTTCTGGGGGTTGGCTTCGATACCTCGCTGAGAGACCATGAAGCCGAGGAACTTCCCCGAGTTGACGCCGAAGGCGCACTTGGTCGGGTTGAGCTTCATCCCATATTTGCGCAACGTTGCAAAGCTCTCCGAGAGGTCCTCAATATGCCGTGGCGCTTCCTTGCTTTTGACCAGCATGTCGTCCACGTATACCTCCATGTTCCGGCCGATTTGCTCTTTGAACACCTTGTTGACCAGCCGCTGGTAGGTTGCCCCTGCATTCTTAAGACCAAAAGGCATAACTCGGTAACAGTAGGTACCTCGGTCGGTTATGAAGGCGGTCTTTTCTTCATCCTCGGGGGCCATTCGGATCTGATTTTAGCCGGAATAGGCGTCCATGAATGACAGCATCTGGTGGCCTAAGGTGGCGTCCACGAGCTGATCGATCCGAGGGAGGGGGAAACTGTCCTTCGGGCAGGCTTTGTTGAGGTCGGTGAAGTCGATACAGATCCTCCATTTGCCGTTCGACTTTTTCACCATGATGACATTTGATAGCCAGTTTGGGTAATTTACCTTCCGGACGAAATTGGCCTTCATGAGTTTGTCGACCTCTTCTTCAATGGCTTTGTGCCGTTCTGGGGCGAAGCTCTCTTCTTCTGCTTAACAGGCCTGTGTATCTCGTCCACATTGAGATGATGGACGAGGACCTCGGGGCTGATCCCCGGCATGTCGGAGGCGGTCCAGGCGAAGATGTCCGCATTGCTTTGGAGGAATCTGATCAGCCCGTGACGAGGCTCTCCTTTGAGTAGCGACCCGATCCTTGCGGTTCGGTCGGGCCGAGCTTCGTCTAGTGGTACCTCTTCCAGTTCTTCTGCCGGTTCTCCCCTGTTCGGCGAAATCTTCGTGGGCGTCCAAACCATCAACCTCGGGCATTCTAGACTGAAGGCTCGTAACGAAACATTGCGAGCCATGGCCTGACTTCCCCGAACCACTCCAATTCCTCGCTCGGTGGGGAACTTCATAGACAGATGCGGGATAGAGACAACTGCCTTGAGGGACATCAAGCCAGGCCTGCCGAATATGGCGTTGTATGGGGACCTGAGGTCGGTCACTAGGAAATTGGTCTGCACAATGGTCACGAGGGGCCAGGTTCCTGCGCGGACCGTCAGGGTGACGATTCCTTCCAGGATGATGACGTCGCCGGTGAATCCCATCAGGGCGGAATCCACGGTTCGAAGGTTTTCCATGAGCAATTTCATCCTGGCAAACACACCGAGGTACAAAACGTTTACCGAGCTTCCACTATCAATGAGGATTCGGCTTACATCATAATCGTTCAAATTAAGGGATACAACTAGTGCATCATCATGAGGGAGTTGTATTCCCAGAAGATCATCGTCCGAGAAGGAAAGTTCGCCTGTCCTTGCCTTTTTTGGCACCGATTCCTCACCGCCGCCCCTGGGGCTCGATCCGCCGGCCTCTTCAATCATATTGATGCGGCCAATTATGGGCGGATTTGGTGGAGGAGGAGGCTGCTGGGGCTCAGGCTGGCGGTTACCTCCTTGTGGTGGCTCGGGTGCTCTCCTGAACTGGTCCAGCCATCCCCACCGGATCAGTCTCTCGATCTTATTCTTCAGCTGCCAGCACTCCTCAGTGTCGTGGCCGTGCTCCCTATGGTAGCGGCAATATTTTGCGGGATCTCTCCGGGTTGGGTTCCCTCGGAGAGGTACTGGTCGGGGAAGCTGGCGCTCTATCTCCATGAGGATTTGCGCTCGAGGCACGGTCAACGGAGTGTAGCGATCGAATCGCCTGGGGGGACTCCGGGAGCGATTCCTTGGTGGCAGCGGAGGGGCTCTTTGGCGGCGAGGCGGACTTGGTCGACGGATGGGACGGTGTCTGTCGAGGAGTTTAGGTTCCTTCTTCTTTGCTTGCTCAGCGCGGGCAACTCTCCGCGACTCCTCGACCCTAGCGTACTTGTCCGCAAGGGCCATCATATCAGAGAGACATGGAGGGTAACTGACCTCCATAGCCAGATAGAAGTCGCTCTCCTTCGAGACACCCCCCGCCAAGGCGGACATAGCCACCTCATGATTAAGGTGGTCCACCTCCAACATGGCCTTGTTAAAATGGCCAAGGTAGTTCCTCAAGGACTCCCCCTCTCTCTGCTTGACTTCGGAGAGGGAGTCAGATCTCCGCCGGTGGCGGCGGCTGCTAACGAACTGGCCAATGAAAAGGCGACTCAGCTCGTCGAATGAATCGATGAAACCTGGCTTCAAGGCGTTGAACCAGGTTCGGGCGGATCCTCTGAGGGTGGATGGAAAGGCACGGCAGAGGACCGCATCGGATGCTCCGTGGAACATCATTATCGACCGGAAGCTACTGAGATGGTCATCCGGATCAGTGGAGCCGTGGTAGGGCTCGACGGCTGGTAGTTTGACATGGGAGGGAATCACTTCCTCCATGATCCCCTTAGAGAAAGGGATGCCCTGCTCCGTCTTGGGCTGGGACAGATGGGTCTGCTTGGCGGCGTCCAGCTCCTGACGCATCTCCTGGATCTGACGGCGGATCTCCTCTTCAGCGGTGAGAGGAGCTGGGGGGAGAATCGCAAGGATGGCGTTGAATCATGGTGAGATGTCGCCGGGGAGAGGGATCGGGCTCACCGAGATCTGAGAGGATCTCGATCATAACCGCCTCGCGGGATTGGTTTGCCTCCCCTGGGCCGGTATGGGGGATCCGCGGATACATGCGGATCAGAGGAGGAAGCTGCCGGCGAAGAAGGAATCACCGCCTCCTTCTGAGGGTGTGGGGCAGGAGGAGCTACGAGGCGCTCTTGAACCAGGTGGGTAAGAGCCTGTACTTGTTGGACTAGCGTAGCAAACTGATCCTGGGTCACCAGAATGGCAGGCGGCGACGGGGTTTCGACTGGTGGAGGCTGTGGCGCCGTGGCGCCAGTCGGATCAGGTCTCTGGGAGGCGACCTGATCTTGGGCATCAGAGGTTGCTCTCTTCCGGTTGGCCATCAGAGAGGTTCTTCTCCGGATTGAGATCCTTGTCTCCTTTCTTCAAGTTTTGATGGGACTTGAGACCCTTCCTCTAGCGCCAATCTGTTTCCGCCGGGATCCGTCCTCCGACTTGGGCACGGTCGATCTCCAGGGAGAGGGGTCCTGCAAAAAGAAGCCCACACGCGGGGGGACGCTGGGGGTGGTCCTCCGCGGAAGGCCCTCCGACGCTCAAGTCAGTGGAGAAAGAATCGGCGATCAACCAGACAGTGGGGAGGTGGATCTCTCCGGGAGACCTCTCCGGGGGCGGCCAATCGGAGGCTCCAGAGGGCAGGAGCGCCGACGAGCTGCCGGAGAGAGAGAGAGAGAGAGAGAGAGAGAGAGCAACGAGGCATGCGCGAGAGGAGCGCGTGCCTGTGCTTAGGGGGAGTGTGCGTCCAGAGTTGCGTACCTGGGGAATCTGTGAGTCTGACATTTATAGACTGTCACTTGAGTCTTGAGCGCCTTCTGGAAGGTTCGGAGGTTGTTACGATACGGAGACAGATAGAATCAGGCCGTTGTGGGGCCGTTAGAATCCGTACCCGTTTGTTAAGGGATCGACGGCCGGGAGAGCTCCTTGATGTCTCGAGATCTGGTCAGGTAGGCGTGGGGCGGTTACAATAGGCTTTAGGCCACGTCCCGACATGATTCCTTGTCTAGGTGCTGTTCGGGTAGGCCTGGGCTCTCCCGCGTCGAGTTCCGCGGAGGTAGGTGGTAGGCTACGGATCGCTTGATGAAACCGAGCTATAGAAGAGACCGAGCTACAGAAGCCCGGAAGGGGCCGAGCTATGGAAGCCCGGAAGGAGCCGAGCTATGGAAGCCCGGAAGGGCCGAGCTATGGAAGCCCGGAGAGGCCGAGCCACGGAAGCCCGGAAGGGCCGAGCTATGGAAGCCCGGAGAGGCCGAGCCATGGAAGCCCGGAAGGGCCGAGCTATGGAAGCCCGGAGAGGCCGAGCTATGGAAGCCGGAGGGCCGAGCGGAAGCCCCCGAGCTATGGAAGCTCGGAGAGGCCGAGCCACGGAAGCCCGGAAGGGCCGAGCTATGGAAGCCCGGAGAGGCCGAGC
Source organism: Calamus simplicifolius (assembly GCA_900491605.1). Lineage (NCBI taxonomy): Eukaryota > Viridiplantae > Streptophyta > Magnoliopsida > Arecales > Arecaceae > Calamus > Calamus simplicifolius. The sequence continues at coordinate 617,785 of UESW01004503.1, forward strand.
CACGGAAGCCCGGAAGGGCCGAGCTATGGAAGCCCGGAGAGGCTGAGCTACGGAAGCCCGAAGGAATCGAAGGAAGGAGGTTAGCCTTAACTGCCTCGCACGGATATTAATGTAATAACGATTTTACCCCTCAACACTAACCAACTAATGAAATCAAAATTGGACGTATGTCACTTGTAAAATTTGGTCCTCATCAGCATATTGACGGACAGCGAAAAAGATGGTAAAAAGCATTATCAGTCACCTGTCTGTCTGACATAAAAAGAAGAACGAGCCGTCCATATAAGATGAGACATGCATGTCACTCAATCATGACTGCCATACATGGATGTAGAAATTAATACTTTTATTGAATCAATATTTGTTGAATTAAGTTTTCCACCATTTATAACTTTCAAGATAGACTTACATGTAATTTAGTAAAGTTAAAAGAAAAAAATTATATAACCATATAAGTGACTGTCAAATATTAGCACGGCGATGAAACAAGACTGCCCACAAGCCATTGGCATAGTTATAACTGTTATAGGCCATGCCAACATGGCTCTTGACCAAGGCTACCTAAGAAAAGTCTTCATGCATCACCTTCGATGCATGACGATGCGTACTGATTGCACCCATGCAGGGAGCACCACAGTCCAATGGATCATGGCCCAATGACCACATTCGGTGTACATCTTCGTCCACCAGAGGCGATGCACAAAGACGCTTCCAGGCAATCTAACATGGCTCAGAGGCTTGCGACCCAGTTAAACTAGGCTATGTCAAGCTGGCCTACGAACCTTATTAATAGGAGCCAACTAGGCACGGTCTACTAACCCAGTACAACCCACAGGCCCATCGCTTAATTAGGTTAGATTATGTCATGCTGGCTCGCATGTCGTGCTTGACATAGCTTATGAGAGAACCCATTATGCCAACATATATGCCAACTCACTACCACAACTTAACTATTTTTTTATTTTTTAAAAAATATTTTTTAACATTAACCCGATAGGCCAAGCAATTTTTTAATTTTTTAAATTAATTTTATAAATATTAAATTAAATAAATTAAATATGCATACCTATGTTTCTGGTGAGCAGGTGGCTTGCCGTCACGGCCATGCTATCCTACCACTGTATTACTTGATCATTTTCTTTCAATGTTAGGCTAAGTAACCGATCCCCTTAAATTATTGTAACTATAGTCTTTCTTGTAAAAATAACATGTGGTTTAAAACCTTTTGCTCGTCATATCCTCGATACTAAAGTGCTTTCAAATATTAAAAGTCCTAGACCTCAAGCTCAAGGCAGCACGATTGGATTCAAGGATATTAGTTCTAATATGATATTGTGGTGTGTGAAGTTCGATCCCAACATGTACGAACTCATCCGAATTGAATTTGAAGGTGGGGTGCGTGAGGGAAGGACCTACCGGCATTGACCATTGTAAGGAGTAAAAAAAGTCTTATGGAGAGATTAAAAAAGCTCAAAAAATGTTCAAAATATTTATAGAGAGATTAGAAGAGCTTGTAGGAAGATTAAAGGAGCTTAGAAGAGCTTAGGATTAATGGCAGGTAAGAAGGGTTAGGGAATATTTATGGAGGGTTAGAAAGCTTTTAAATGTCTAGAATAACTTTATAAATTAGCTATTTTTTATTGTTGCAAAGGATAAATAAGTTTTCTTAAGTAATAAATAAGAATATCTTTGAAAACTAGAGTGAGTTTGGCAATGAATTTGGCTGAATTTTTTGTTTTTGAAACAAAAAATAGAACCTATTGTATGAAAAATGCGTTTGGTCGAACAGTTTTTTCCGTGATCTTTTCACGCGATTTACTGCTATCTTTCTTCGAAAAAATAGTTTTAAAAAATACCAACCAAACATATTCTTAAATACTAAAAATTAACAAAATACAATTCAGAATTTTGGATACAATTTATGTTTTCAAAAATAGTTTTCTAAATCACAAACCAAACAGGATCTAATTTTTTTTGTTTAATTGCTGGAAAGACTTTGAATAAAATCCCCATCAAACTAATTATTTTTGGCTGGCAAAATCGTAAAAATGTGTGGTCGGCTATAGATAGCTTGTCGTGCACTATGCCGACCCGTTATGGGCCATGTTGTGGGCTGACCCACCATATGTTGTGCCATGGTTGACCTATTTAGAACTGTTGTGCTTAGCCCGCTAATATCATGCCATGTTGGAACCCATTCATGTCGTGCTGTCATACTAGCACAGCCTGCAGGCCGGTAGAAGGCAATCCAGTATGGCATGAAGGGTCGTGCCAGGTTCAACATGGCTATTATACCATCACTATGCCATAGGTTACATGCCCTATTTGGCATCTCTAAAGTAACATATATATATATATATATATATATATATATATATATATATATATATATGAAATAAATATTACTTGTTTATCTATTTTTTATCAGGTCTAGTTAGGCTAAATCACGTTGGACTTAGGTGGGGTTGAAGGCCAACTTAACCCAATCCCATTTGAGATTGGGTTGGAATTTTTGTGCTCAATTGGGGTGTAGAGTTGTATGTTTTGCTCCCCAATGAACAGTGGAAGAGAAAAGTCGCCGCCTGTGGCTTTGTTGGAGCACGTGGGTGCTTTATACAGCTGGGGGTTAGCCTTGCTGTGCTGGGGAGCAAAAGAGTGTTGGAAATTGGCTTGGGCCACTCTGATTGAGTTCTTGGTAATGCTAATTAATTGTTCTTGGACTAACTAGGCTCCTCCTAATCGCTCTGTCCTCTAAACCGACCCTGAACTTATATGGACCTATCCAAACTCTCAAATTTAATGCATCATTGCATATATTGTAGAAAAGGTTTGCTTTTTTATTTTTTTATTTTTGAAAAAAAGGTTGCATAAGTTAGGCATGTGAACATATTTATCCAAAGTTATCAATTTTGTTTCGGATTATGTTTTGTTTTAGCTTATTAAACGAAATATTTCGGTATCAGACTATTTCGATGCTTCGTTTCGGAATATATATATATATATATATATAATAAAAAATTTATTCATAATTTATATTTTTCATAAATAATAATAATAATAATATAAAAATAAAGAGTGTGAATCTTTAAAAGATGCGGCCGTGTGACTGAAAGAAAAGGAATATGGTAATTAGGGTTTTGTTTCGATATTATATATATATATTTTAAATGGTCATGAAAGGTTTAATAATTCATAAATTGGTTCCTAAAATATATTTTACTAAAATGGTCAAAACATGCCGAAATGGCCGAAACACGCCAAAACGTACCGAAATGACCGAAAAATCTTCCGAAGTGAAACGTAGGGCTCATCTTTCGGATAAGCCACCAAAACGAAATGTTTCGGTGAAACGAAATGAAATTGATAACTTTAGGTTTATCAGCAATGAAAAATAAATTTATGCAACCAATCCTTTATCTTTAAATATAACATTAGGGCTTGAATAAAGATCTATCATATTCCTTATTTGAGTTTTTTGGAAAATTAAACTGTGGGGATGCATTAAGGCAAGAACGATGCGAGAGATTTTCATAAATTTTTATTTTTATTTAAAGAGTTTTTATTTTTTGAAGGGAAGGAATGCGATGACAATATGCAAACTATTGTAAATGATGGCACATTTGTTCTATTTGTATTTCTATTTTTAGAAATAAGATGGGAAAATTATCTAAAAAATGAGTGAGTGCAACCTAGGCTATTGATATCAATCCATGGTAACCTTATGGATTGTATTAGTTAGTACCCTTATAACATTAGATTTAGAAGTAAGATTATAAATTATATGATGATTAGAATGTAATTACATTTAAAAAATATTCATAAGAATGTTCACTAAAAAGATATGTATAAGAATAGGGTTGGTGGAGAACTTAAAGAGTAAAACTTCTATGGATATCAAGAATAAGATTTATAAGTTTGGTTGCTAGAAATATTATAAATCTTAAAACTTAGATGCTTTTATAATTTATGCCAAGACATGGCATATAATATACCATATTTAGACTACAAATGAGGTAGAATTATGGATTCCATCAAGCGTAAGAAGATTTGTCCACTCTTCTTTTACTCTCTTGTTGGTCCGCATCAAGAGAGCTGGCAATTAACACGTATAATAGTAGGGTTAAAATGGGCTTGAGTTTGAATTGAATTGATTTTAAATAAGGTTTCAACCTTAGACCAAGATAGCTTATAAAAGTCTAGCCTAACTCGTGCTCGGTTTAAAACTTGAAGTGGAGCACCATTTATTCTTAGTCTTATATATTTCTAATGGCATCTCTCACCTGTCTAGCACCCTTTTCTCTATCTCAACCTCTTCTTTCTTCTTCTCAATCTTTATTAACATCCTAAGCCTACACAGAAAATCTACGTTCCTTAAAATGTTAAGTTCAAATTAATTGAAAGCACGTAAACTTGAGTTATATTTTTTTAATCCAATATTTTTTATTCGATATGGAATTATGTTTATGGGATATTATAGCTTTCTTCTCTCCTCTCTCTTATCTTTCCTCTTGGTTTTCACAACTTTGCAGTGAAGGATAATGGTGAAATAATAAGTGCAACTTTTTTTTTTGTGTCTACGCTAAGAGTTAGGGTTTAGCATTCGAGTTGAGCCCGGATTAGTCAGGTTGGAATATTCATTTAGATTTTGAACCATACTTAACTTTGGTTTTGGGAATAAAATAAAAAATATATAAAATTTTAGACCAAACTTAGCTCAAAGCCAGAAATGTTTTTCCAAGATCAAGCACGGGCATAAAAACTCAACCTGATGAGGGGCAAAATTGTTATTACATTAATGCTCACACACATTGACAATTGGGTCAAACCCAATCCCAACGTCTTATCGGCCAGCTGGCACAACCACCAAGCGGAATGGTCAAGTCATCTTTAACAAAGTCGGGTTGCCCAAACAACCCGAACCATCCTCATGCCTCGGTAGCCCGAGCCGTCCTCATGCCTCGGCAGCCCGAGCCATCCTCATGCCTCGGCAGCCTAAGCTATCCTTATACTTCGGCCATCTGAGCCGAGCCATTCCTCGGCCGTTTGAGCCGAGCTATTTTATACCTCTGCGGAATCTGGCGTGGGAGAGTTTAAATTCACCATAACAGAATAAGATTCCAAACGAGGAATCATACCCAGAAGTGGCCTAGGACCTACGAGAGTAGCCTAGGGCCTGCGCAGTCGTTGAATCTCGAGGCATCAACCAGCTCTCCAGCCGTCAATCCTCTAACTGACAAGATACGAACCCTACTGCCCTCATAACAAACTTGATTCGAATCCATCTCGAATCCCAACAGCTTTCAGACCCCCTCGGGGCCACGTCCAAGGAATCAGGTGACCGCCTATAAATACCACAACCCTCCAATCACTCAGGTATGCAAGCTCTTACGCAAATCCTTACATACAAAGACTCTCAGACGATTCTTATGCGCTCTAGGAGGCAGTTACACACTCTTGAGAAAGAGAACACCCATCTAGGGAGCTCTTCTGTGAGAGCCTTCTCCTCACATCTGCTTGCTGTGAATCTCTACTGACTTGGGCGTCGAAGGGTCCTTCGCAGAGGGCAACCCCACAGTGTCACCCTCTGCGTGCGGGCTGTCTTGCAGGTTCCGCTCTGAGGCGACGAGATCGGCGTCCGGATTAGGAGCCAGAAGCGCACCGAATCGGAGAACGGATTTCTGCGGCAACAGATTGGCGCTAGAGGAAGGGCCCAAGTCCCATAAACTTGTGATCCAGAAGAGGCTCAAGAACCAGAGGAAGCATCCTCTGATGGCCAATCGAAGAAGAGATGGATAAACTCATCAAAGCCAAATTTATCTAGGAGGTTAGTTACCCCGATTGGATAGCAAATGTGGTCATGGTGAAAAAGTCGAACGGTAAATGGAGGATCTGCATCGACTTCACCGACCTCAACAAAGCTTGCCCAAAGGATAGCTTCCCTCTTTCTCAATCGACCAGCTCATAGATTCGACTTCGGGCTACCAAATGCTGACCTTTATGGATGCCTATTCGAGCTACAATCAGATCCGGATGACACCCGAAGATGAAGAAAAAACTGCTTTTATCACCGACCAAGGTATTTACTGTTACCGAGTTATGCCTTTTGGTTTAAAAAATGTAGGTGCCACCTACCAAAGGTTGGTCAATAAAGTCTTTAAAGAGCAAATCGGTCGAAACATGGAGGTCTATGTTGACGATATGTGGTGAAGAGCAAGGAAGCGTCCAACATATCAAGGACCTCGCATAAAGCTTCGCAACACTTCAAAAGTATCAGATGAAGCTTAATCCCACCAAATGTGCCTTCGGGGTCAATTTCAAGAAATTCCTTGGCTTCATGGTCTCCTAGCGAGGCATAGAAGCAAATCCCCAAAAAATCCAAGCCCTGCAGCAAATGGCCCCCTGGGTCGGTCAAGGATGTGCAACGCCTCACTGGGAGAGTAGCAGCCCTTAGTCGCTTCATTGCTCGGTCGGCCGAGAAATGCCTTCCTTTTTTAAAGTGTTTCGATCAGTCAAAAACTTTCATTGGACCCCAGATTGCCAGAAGTCCTTTGAAGACTTAAGAAGTACCTCGGCTCACCACCTCTCCTCAGTAGCCCGAAGCCAGGGGAAGTGCTGAGCCTATATCTAGCAGTCTTTGAAAACGCCATCGGCTCGGTGCTAATCAGAGAGGAGGACAAGGTCCAAAGACCTATTTATTATGTCAGCAAATTGCTCAAGGACGCCAAGACGAGGTACACTCGGGTCGAGAAGATGGTCCTAGCCCTGGTTACGCCAGTCCGAAAGTTGTAACCATATTTCCAAGCGCACACTCATCGTCCTGACCGACCAACCCCTAAAGTCAATTATCCATCTCCAGAAGCATCAGGGAGAATGACCAAATGGGCTGTCGAGTTGAGAAACATGATATTCAGTATCAGCCCCGTCCAGCCATAAAAGCCCAAATTCTAGCGGACTTCCTCCTCGAATGCACCATACCCGAAGACGGCTCTGCTTCGGATACATCCGGACAGCCAAAGCCCAGTGCCCCATGTTGCTTCATGTCGACGGATCCTCCAGTGGCTGGCTCTGGCGCCGGCTGGTCGTCACCAGCCCAGAGGGCGCAACCTTTGAATACAGCATCTGCTTCTCCTTCTCAGCCTCAAATAACGAAGCAGAGTACGAAGCTCTGCTCTCCAGACTTCGTATCGCCCGGGAATTCAAGGTTGAAAAGCTTATTGCCCATACCAACTCTCAATTGGTAGCTGGTCAGGTACTGGGAGAATTCGAGGCCCGAGAGCCGAACATGATTCAGTATCTCCAAAAGGTATGCAACTTATCCTCTTGCTTTAATGAATTTAAGATTGTCCATATTCCAAGGACCAAAAACAAGCGTGCCGACCTCTTGTCCTGCCTGGCGACTGCGGAGTCAATGGATTTCGAGCAAAGATTCCATTTGGAGATCCTGGAGAAGCCCAGCATCACCGATGCTGATCAGATGATGCAAATTGATACCGAACCATCTTGGATGGATCCTCTACACTAGTACCTCAAAGAAGGGTTGCTGCCCACCGATAGAAAGGAAGCAAGGAGGTTGAAATTGCAATCATCCCATTACATTCTGATTGATGACCGGTTGTACAAACGGTCCTTCTCAATGCCACTGCTCAAATGCCTCTGGCGATGGAGGCCGACTATGCTCTTTGGGAGGTTCATGAAAGTATTTGTGGTAACCACCTTGGTGGTCGGCCCCTATGCCACAAAGTGCTGCGCCAAGGGTATTACTGGCCTACGATGCAAAAAGGCGCTAACGACCTTGTTCGGACTTGTGATTCATGTCAGCGATATTCAAATGTCCAAAGGCTTCCCTCGGCGCATCTGACCTCCATATCATCCCCTTGGCCCTTTGCCAAGTGGGGAATGGATATTCTTGGCCCTTTCCCCCTCGCAACAGGGTAAAAGAAATTCTTATTGTGGCGATTGATTATTTTACTAAATGGATCGAGGCCGAAGCAGTCGCCCAGATAACCAAAGCACGTGCTAAAGACTTTGTTTGGAGGTCCATCATCTGCCGCTTCGGTCTTTCCCACACTATCATCACCAACAATGGGAAACAGTTCGACAACCCCAAATTTTGGAAGTTCTGTGAGGACCATGGCATCCTCCATCGCTTGACTTCTGTCGGACATCCTCAAGCCAATGGAGAAGCTGAGGTAACTAACTGAACTCTCTTACAGGAAATTAAGGCTCGGCTCAACCGAGCGCGAGGTCGATGGGCCAAAGAACTCTACCACATATTATGGGCATATCGGACTACCGAGAGAGCACCCACAGGGCAGACCCATTCAAGATGGCTTTTGGCACATAAGCCGTAATCCCTGTGGAAGTCGAACTCCCCTTCCTCATATGGAAGGCTATTCAGAAGAATCCAATGACGAGCAACTCCAAATTAGCCTTGACTTAATTGAAGAAGTCAGGGAGAAGGCCCGAATCTGGATGGCTGCCTACCAACAAAGAATAGCTCGTTATCACTCCACCCGAGTTAGAGGAAAGTTTTTCCTCCCCGGTGATCTGGTGCTTCGAAAGGCGTCCGTCTCGAAGCCATTGGAGCAAGGAAAATTGTCCCCGAATTGGGAAGGCCCCTACCAAGTGACGAAAGTGATCAGACCCGGCACCTATAAACTCCAAGAGCTGAGAGGGAATTCTATCCCTCAAACGTGGAGTTCAGATAATCTCTGTGCATATCATCCATAAAAGTACGCTCTTGCTAGCCTCATTTTTATTCATTGAATTAAATTTAGTTTTTAAAAGGCCTGCAAAATTCTTATAACTCTCCTTGAAAGCTACAATGAGAAGTAGGTCATATAAATCCTCGGCCGGGCCGAGCAATCTCCGGACCTTGGCCGTGCTAAGTAAAATATATCCCAACTGGGCTGGGAGGACTCTGTACCTTGGCAGCGCTAAGTAAAATATAATCTTTATAAATCCTCGGCCGGGCCGAGCGATCTCCGGACCTTGGCTGCGCCAAGTAAAATATATCCCAGCTGGGCTGGGAGGACTCCGTACCTTGGCAGCGCCAAGTAAATATAATCTTTGTAAATCCTCGACCGGGCCGAGCGATCTCCGGACCTTGGCCGTGCCAAGTAAAATATATCCCAGCTGGGCTGGGAGGACTCCGTACCTTGGCAGCACCAAGTAAAATATAATCTTGAAGCCTCAGCTACAACTGAGTGATACATTTTTGGAGCCTCGGCTGCAACCGAGTGATATATCTCCGAAGCCTCGGCTGCAACCGAGAGATACATCTCCGAAGCCTCGGCTGCAACCGAGTGATATATTTCCGGAGCCTCGGCTACAACCGAGTGATACATCTCCGAAGCCTTGGCTACAACCAAGTGATATATTTCCGAAGCCTTGGCTACAACCGAGTGATACATCTCCGGAGCCTCGGCTACAACCGAGTGATACATCTTCCAGAGCCTCGGCTACAACCGAGTGATATATTTCTAAACCTCGGCTACAACTGAGTGATATATTTATGAAACCTCGGCCAAAACCGAGTAATCTATTTCTAGACAATCTTCGAAGGCTCAGCCAAGACTGAGTAATATATTTCTGAAGCCTCGGCCAAGACCGAGTGATATATTTCTGAAGCCTCGACCAAGACCGAGTGATATGTTTTTGAAGCCTCGGCCAAGACCGAGTGAGCTGTTTCTGGATAATCTGCGAAGTCTCGGCCAAGACCGAGTGATATATTCTCGGAGCCTCGGTCAAGCCGAGCAACACATTTCTGAGCATCGTCTAAAACTCTGGCTTGAGGAAGTGACTTCTTAAATGCTCCGGCATGGCTAAAGCATCCTGCCATACTTCGGCAAGAGGTAAGTAACCTCCTTTCACTTACCAACAAGATCATATAAGTTATTTCTTTTTAAATAAATACATATTTCATCCCTTAAATAAGATCATGTTCGTCACATGAGTTCAAAGGGCCGCCCAGGCCACCCTCTAACCTAAACAGAGATGAATGCATCCTCCACAGAGGACTATACATCGCAGAAATGATCTGCACAGGCAAAAAAGCTAAAAACACTATTTGGAACGAGTGAAATACGCTACAATCCAGAAAGCGTAAGGAAACTCTCAACACAATCGTGGTAAAAAGGGCATGAACATTCAAAAGGATGAAAAAGATTTCCTTTATTAATAAAAGAATTACAACCTCTTGAGAGGCATTACAAGTGCATCAAAGCACAGGAAATACAAATAAAATAAAAGCTCGGCTGAGCAGCTTCGGTCGATGACGATGTCTTTACATCCGATCCCAGAAACCAGAGAAACCAGATGAACTTTGTTGAGCCACTGGTTAATGCCAAAGAACAAAACCAGCCATATGTGGGTCCCCCGGGTGAATTAAGAGATCCAAAATGGATAAAGACCCATGGATGCCGATGCTGAAGATGCATCCCCCCAAGTGGAATGCTGGACTACTAGCCACTACACAACAACATAGAGGTGGGTACCAGCAGACCAACACACCCCTCCTCCCTCTTTATATGCAAAAGATTCCCCAGACGGATGAACTAAGGAATCTAAATTGAGGGAGGAGGTGAAATTCATGTAAATCATGAGCTGCATATGCTTTGCATTTCCTGTGGCTCTCATGGCGAGTGACAAAGGACACACAGGAAGCGCATACGTGCGCTCCTCATATGACCTCTGTGGGCCTCTCGTGCGCTCTTCATATGACCTCCGAAACATCTCCCTTGAGGACCACCTTTCTTCAGCAGCTTCTTCATCACCCCAACTATCTGGGGCGAACCAGCTTTCAAAAGGAAGGCTCAATCTTTCCACTCTCAACCTAAATGAAACAGACGCCATGGAAACCCTTATAGCTCTTAGAAAGAGAAGGTCTTGGGAGATAGCCTAACACGGCTTGCTCTCCCCATCTTATAGGCAAACAAGCCAAGGGCTTCCATAAAGGAAGAAAGCCCCGGGAATCAAAATGCCCCAAGCCACACCGCCACATGGCAGTTCAGGATAAAAGGACACCTTCCAAAGCATGCCGGATGTGCCTCCCAGGCCATGACATGAGGTAGAAGATTTACTCCTGATCTCGAATCGGGAGCCTTAAATGCGGGAAATCGGCCACAGGTCCTTGAGATACGGGTAGGCCTAGGAAATCCCCTCTCGAAAATGATACCGACCAATGGTAATCGAATGCTTGCCTCGTACGTTAAAAAGATGCGCATCGGAAACGACCAGTGGGATAAATGCCCCAAGCAAAAAATAGAGTGCCTTTCGGCAAAGTTATTTCGTATACTTCGGTAAGAAACAAGTCGGCTTCAATCAAACCGAACTATCTAACCTCGGCCTTAGCCGAGGTACTTGAACAAGTTTTGGCCATTTTGAGCCGAGCTATCCTGCGCTTTAGCGGATCAAGTTCCCCTGCACATCCCAAATCATTCAACTTGCCTAAAGCAAGGCTAGAATTACATTCCTCGGCAATGCCAAACCATTTCGCACTTTAATAAAGTAGGATTGGCTTGCACGTACCTAACCTCGGCCCTAATCGAGACAGGGTCAGAGTTACGATTCCACGGTGGAACCGAACAATCCCGTGCATCAATAAAGCTAGTTAACTTGGCTTCGATCGAACGGAGTCTCCAGTTTGGAACCCCCAAGGGCAATCCGACCTTAAAATACATTTCATTCGTGATTTGCTTATCATCACAGAAACTCTCGACAAGAAGGGCATTCGGAAAAACAATGATCAAAATGATAATACCAAGCAGAAAGAGACCGAAATAGTCATTCATTGAATTTTTAGCCAAATTACAAACTGAAAAAACAAGAATACATGAACAGCCCTTAAGAATCAGGGCATGGACCGGTTCCAGCGACTTCCTCGGCGACACTGGGGGGGACTCGACTTGCTTCGTCCATTTCAAATGTTGTTGAAGGAAGAACCTCAGATTCCTCGGTAGCAAACTGAGGGCATTCTTCAGAAGCCACGGCCTCACTAGGGCCCAAAATAGCATCAAGATCGACGTCTGAAATATCTTCATACTCGGCTTCTGCGGCCCCCGGGGTGCAAGCGTCAAAACGTTTGGCATCCAAAAAAGATAAATCCCACTCGGGATGCACTCGAGAAATCCTTGCTCGGGTTTCTTTCTCACCAAACCAGAACGCGTCGGCACAAGCCTCTCTATGCTCCTTAGAGAATTGAGCAGAATTCTTGTACTCCTCTACCACCATGGCAATCCGGTTGTTAGCCTCGGTCAACTAGCCCTTGAGTTCGGCATTCATTTGACGGCTCGCGGCTAACTCCGCCCTTAAAGCCTCAGATTGCTCCTGCGCCTCGAACCCAACCCTGGCCATCTGTAAGACATTGGGGCATATGAGCCAGCAAATAAAAGAAAATATTGAAAGAAAATAGGAAGACACTATACCTCTTCCTCTTGCTGAGCTATCTTATTGCTTAGCTCCTGAACCTTTTCCGTGACCTTCAACTTGGCCAACTTGTTTTGTTGAAGACCCTCCTTGAGGTCATTAATTCGTGACTGCTTGTCTCCAATCTCCCGCCGAGATTGGTCAAGATCATCAGTGAGCCAAGCAATTTGCTCATTTTGCCATTTTAGCCGATTCTCCATATCGGTGCGCTCTTTGTTTAAACCGGCTAGCTGATCCCGCTGCCGCCGGCACCTGCGCTCCTCCTCCTCCAGCTTCCTATCCCAATTTCTTCTCTCCTCAGCATGTTTGGCCTTTAGCTGGTCCCATCTTTTGTCGAAATGCTGATGCAAGGACTTGACCTCATCATCATGTTTAACTTTGATCTGAGATAATTCCAGGCAAGCCCTATCTGATTGTTCACGGAAACCTTGGAGCTCCCTAACTTGAGTCTCGAGCCAGGAGGCCCTTTCAGCTGCAAGCCGGTGGGACTCGCTCGCCCTCTCAAAATCCAAGGCCCTGGAAAGTCGACTGGTTGAGTCCACCCTCGCCCGAAGGTCGGCCGCCTCCTTCCTAGCTTGGGCACATGCCCCAGTGGCCAAATTTAAGCACCAAGTCAGCGCCCTTGTGACCAAAGCATTCTATGAGAAAAACACAAAGTAAGAAACCACGATTCGACTAACCAATCAAAGAGTACAACCTCGGTGCAATAACTTACCCAGGAGGTGTAGTTTGAAGCCATCGTCATAAGAGTGGCATTACTGATTTCGGGGAGAAGGAATGCATCCTTCGGCGCTCCGAGCCGGCCGAAAGATGCATCAACGATATCTTCGATAGTGGGCTCATCCACTGAGGAACTTCCCCTCGCTCGCAGCACAGACCTCATCAGGGCAATGAGCATGTCATCCACCTCCGGGCTGTGGACAAGAGGGTTCATGGCCGAGGTACTAGCCTGAGGAGCCCCGGCCCAAGGAACCGTTCGCTCAGCTTCTTCTGTCAGAACTCTGATCTGTAAGGCCTCGAATGCCTCGGTCTCGACCGAGGGAACCTTGGCCCGAGCATCCCCCTCATTCGGCGATTCCTCTTCCTCTTCCTCTTCTACAGATACTTCGCCTCCGACAGGCTCCTTTTGAACTTCAACCTCTTCCATAGCGGCCTCAGGAACCGCGGAAGAGAGATCCTTAGCGGAGACACCACGACCTCCACCAGCCTTTCCATAGGCAGCTCCGCTTGAGTATCAGCAGCCGCCATTGCCTCTCTTGACCCCTCCACCTGAGCAGGGGTCTCTCCCATTTGCGGTGGGCTTCTCGCCGCTGGTAACTGAGAAACCTCCGGTAGGAGGATCGCCAGACCAATTGGCGACATCTCTTCGGCATCATCCGAGACAACTACTATGTGGGGAAGGGAAACCCCAATGGCTCCCTCCGAACTCCCCCCAGTAATTTCCTCGGCAATTTTGCCCCCCTATGACAGGGAGGGCTCATCAACCACAATCCGCGCTCTCACTTCCTCCCTTATTGGGACAGGGGAGTGGTGACTAGCACTATCCTTCTTCGGCCCCTTCGAGCGAGGCCCGAAAGGATGAGACCTCTTCTCGGATCTATGTCTCTTCCCAGAGCTGGAGCCCCTATGACGCTTGCCCAGCTCCTTCTTCTTTTGACCCACGAACGCCGACCTCTCGGCTGAAAACACACCAAACGATTCAATCGAACGAAAATACGCAAGCACTCCGGCTGCCGTAACCAAAAAAGAAAAGTACACATACCTTGAGGGTCAATAGAGCTAAGCTTGGCGGCGAAAAGGGCATCCTCTGCTAACAGAGTATTAGCCGAGACCTCCTGACCATTGCAAAGTGTCACTAAATCTCTCTTCTCCTGCTCGCTCAGTTCTGGGTGCGCCTCCGGATCCTTCACGAAGCTCGCCCATCCCCTTGAAAAATCTGATCCAATATTTCCCTCAGCAATAAAAAATCAGGACTTCCACTCCTTTATCAAAGATGGGTTGTCGAAAATCATCTTGAACGATTTTTGAAAACCGATGTAGGGCCACTTAGAGCTCCTCCCGGAAACCATATTGTAGCATACTCAAAACATGGGGAGGGTTGCAGTCACCCTAATACGGCTGCACAACGAGATGAATCCAAGGAGATTGCGCCAGCTGTTCGGCGCCAGCATTGTTAGACATATATTGTAAAACCTCATCACCTCCTACACCAGTGGATGAAGAGGAAACTGGAGACCTACCCTAAGGCTCTCTTCGTCAAAGAAAACTCCGTGATTCAACTCGGTTGACACTCGGTGCTCCGCTCTCGGTACCCATAAGGTTACATCCAGAGGAATCCGGTAAAGGCGGCGGATCATGTTCAGATCCTTGAGGGTTATCTCTGAGGTGACATCACTTGGGCCCTTCATGTTGGAGATAGAGAGGCAAAACATGAACAAAGTAGCAACGATTTAGGGAAAAATGGAGAACTTCTGCAGCGAGAGCAAGAAGGCATTACAGAAGACGCACCGCCCTAGCTCTCTCTAAATAGGCAAAAGCCAAAGCGCCAAAACCTCCGATATGGGCGCCTGAAATAAAGGAGTCCTACCACGTGGAGCTCCCCATATCGCGGCTTACTGGAAACGAGGTGTTTCCTCCTCTAGCTACAGCTAAAAATGATGACAAAACAATGGCTTGTCATTCATGAGATTATCATTGCCCGCCTTTACGCATCCCCCGAATAAGATTATTCCAGAATTCTACTCCCTACATCCGAATTTACACTTCGGACTAGGGAGTGGGGGGCATGTGATGAGGGGCAAAATTATCATTACGTTAATGCTCACACACATTGACAATTGGGTCGAACCCAATCCCGTCTTATCGGCCAGCTGGCACAATCGCCAAGCGGAATGGTCAAGTCGTCTTTAACAAAGTCGGGTTGCCCAAACAACCCGAACCATCCTCATGCCTCGGCAGCCCGAGCCGTCCTCATGCCTTGGTAGGCCGAGCCATCCTCATGCCTTGGCAGCCCGAGCTATCCTTATGCCTTAGCAGCCCAAGCTATCCTTATACTTCGGCCATCTGAGCCGAGCCATTCCTTGGCCATCCGAGCCAAGCTATTTTATACATCTGCAGAATCAGGCACGGGAGAGTTCAAATTTACCATAACAGAATAAGATTCTAAACGAGGAATCATACCTAGAAGTGGCCTAGGACCTACGAGAGTGGCCTAGGGCTTGTGCAGTCGTTGAATCTTGAGGCATCAACCAGCTCTCCTAGTCGTCGATCCTCTAACTGACAAGATACAGACCATACTGCCCTCATAACAACTTGATTCGAATCCATCTCGAATCCCAACAGCTTTTAGACCCCCTCCGGGGCCACGTCCAAGGAATCAGATGGCCTATAAATACCACAACCCTCCAATCACTCAGGTACACAAAGCTCTTACGCAAATCCTTACATACAAAGACTCTCAGATGATTCTTACACGCTCTGGGAGGCAGTTACACACTCTTGAGAAAGAGAACACCCATCTAGGGGAGCTCTTCTGTGAGAGCCTTCTCCTCACATCTGCTTGCTATGAATCTCCACTGACTTGGGCGTCGGAGGGTCTTCCGTAGAGGGCAACCCCACAGTGTCACCCTCTACGTGCGGGCTATCTTGCAGGTTCCGCTCTGAGGCAATAAGATCGACGTCCGGATCAGGAGCCAGAAGCGCATCCGAGTTGGAAAACGGATTTTCGCGGCAACACAACCTATGACCATCCGACTCAAAACCTACCTGCAGCTAAATTTCAATGGATAGTTTGATAAGAACTGATCAGATGCAACTCTCTTCATTATGGTATCTCTCCTGATTCTATTCTCATGGAAAAGAATGAAGTAATTGATGGCCGGTCAAGAGAATTTGTGCTACCACTACCAACACAATGAATTTAATATAGAAGAAATAAAATGGACAATAAAATTGAGATGATATAGGTTACAATACCTAACATAGTGGTGCCTTTGTTAATAATATTGGACTAGAGATTGACATCATACTAATAATTATGAACAAAGCCGGGCCCCTGCTTGCGAGCTAACCAGACGATATTTGAGCAGTTTGCAGGTCCCTTTCGTATATCTCCACCAAATTAAATAAATAAATAAGCAAGCCAGCAACGACATCAAGAAATTTTTAAGCCAGCATGTCGTTTTCCTCTTTCCTTCTCTATTCTTCAGTACCCTTCAACCAACCATCTCTTCCTTCAACCCTAACCCATTCCACCTCCAGAGCAAACATCATCTTATAACCAAAGGAAGTCATGAGCCAACTCACCTTCGAAGAAATGATCCTCGTCTCGAGCTGTACAACCTTCTTGGCATTGTTATTGCTCTTCTTTTGCTGCTGCTGCTATCGCTGCCTTTTTTTGTGCCATGAACGGCCGGTCTGGCGATCAAGGGCCGCCGCCACCTCCTCGACGGCTACCACCTCCCGGATGATCATAGCCTGAACCCCGAAATCCTCTCATCGCTACCGATTTTGTGTACTCTTCGATGGCTCACACTACAGTAAAAATTAGAAATAGCAACTCTTTTTTGCCGACGCTTTAGGTAAGCGTGAGAAATTCACACAGTGTACCGATGCTTTAAAAAGCGTCGAGGCTTTAACCTATTTTTCTCTGGAAACCATCCTCCTTTAAAGCATCGGCATCTAGTGGTAAATCTTATTACATCAATCTTATTACATCACCCTCTCCAAAAATGCCAGTGCCCCAGCCCCCCCCCTCCCGATTGGGTGCCTCCCCCCGCCATCTAGAAACCACCACCCCCCCACCCCCCACCAAAAACGCCAGTGCCCTAGCCCCCCCTCCCGATCGGGTGCCTCCCCCCGCTCTAGAAACAACCCCCCCCCCCCAAAAAAAAAAAAAAAACGCCAGTGCCCTAGCCCCCCCTCCCGATCGGGTGCCTCCCCCCACGCCCTAGCCCCCTCGAGCTCCCGATCGAGTCCCTCCCGTCAGCCGCCTCGCCTTCTCCTCCTCTTCCTCCTCTCTAAGCTCCTTCTCCGCCCCCTCTCCGCCTTGCCCTTCTCCTGCCCCTTCTCGGCCTCTGCCGCTGACGACCAGACCGTCCTGACCATCGAGATGAGTGTTCCCTTCACCGGCCACAAGATTGAGCCCCCCTCCCATTCCGTGGACTCCACCCCAAATGAGATCTTCTCCTTCTTCCGCGACATGGCCCTGATGCACCGCATGGAGATCGCCGTGGACTCCCTTTATAAGGCCAAGCTCATCCGTGGCTTCTGTCACCGTCGGCATGGAGGCGGCCATCACCAAGCGCGATTCCATCATCACCGCCTACCGCGACCACTGCACCTTCCTCGGCCGCGGCGAAACCCTCGTCGAGGCCTTCTCCGAGCTCATGGGCCGAAGCACCGCTGCTCCAGGGGAAAGGGTGGCTCCATGCACTTCTACAAGAAGGACGTCGGCTTCTTCGGCGGCCACGGCATCGTCGGCGCCCAGATCCCTCTCGGCTGTGGCATGGCCTTTGCTCAGAAGTACTCCAAGGAAGAGACCGTGACCTTTGCCCTCTACGGTGATGGGGCTGCCAACCAGGGGCAGCTCTTCGAGGCCCTGAACATCTCGACGCTGTAGGATTTGCCGGTTATCTTGATGTGCGAGAATAATCACTGTGAGTGGTAGTATTCAAGCTAGTCTTTTTGCCATCCGTGTGTTTTGTTTTGTATTTTTTAGATGGAATGGGGACTGCGGAATGGAGGGTGGCGAAGAGCCCTGCGTACTATAAACACGGTGACTATGTTCCTGGTCTTAAGGTTACTAATGAAAATTTCATATTTTTATTTTTCCTATTGACATCTGAAAGTTCTTGCAATTAATTATCTCGATTGTAGATAGGTTATTGATGTCTGTTGTGGTTTTCTACTCTCATCATGCTATTCTTATGCTTGAACTAATATCTTGGATTTTATTCGCATATTGTCTATCTAAATATTATTGTGTTGTTTATCGAAAAATCTTGTTTAACTAGCCATTTTGGTGCTGCTGAAATTTTCTGCTGTTTTCACTATGTCCTGGTAGATATAAGTAAAGAGGTTCATTGAGAGATCCTATTGCAAATTGGGGATTGACTGTGGAGAGAAACAATAGAGATGAAATAAGAAGAGAAAAACATTATTTGCAAGGGCTATCAATTCAAATTTGACAGTTGCTAGGAACTCTGGGGATGATAGAAGGGAATGATAGGAGGAGAAAAGAATGGCTGATTGAGATGAAGATAGGCAGTGGTTATGCAAGGTGATATGTTCCATGCTTCAAGGTCACATGATAGAGGCCTGTTTTGCCTTGTGGTAAAGAGTAATGCGGCCTAAGGTTGAGGTGTAGTAGAAATTCTCACTTGCTGTAGCATCAAAATTGACTCATGCTATGGTCTGTACTAGTTTGGCTGTTTTCTAGCTGTGACTTTGTGTGGGTTAAACTATGGTCATATTGATTCGGGTGTTCTGTAGATATGACTTTTCTCCTTCCTTTCATCAATGAATGTATCAGAAGAGGACAGAGATCATTGAGACTGACAACCATTCAATTTGACACTATATCGATGTGCACTACCATTTCTTTGTATATAATCTACTATGAATTGCACAGATTTATTCGAAAAGATTTGTCCAATCATACTTTTTCACCATCTTCTTGGAAAACTCTTGGTTTATGAGCTGTCATGAGTTTGAAGGAGCTGTCATGCTCATTGTGAGTCATACTATGTATGTGTATATAATTTGATAGTCATATATATTATGCATTACATCAAATATAGAAGTGTCGTGGCTTATTGCATTAGCATATATCAACTTTTGGCCTTGAGCCATGGGTAGTATATCTGTTCCAGACACTTTTGCTGCTATGCACAATGTGTTCTCATGCATCTGTATTTTGTCTAGCCTACTATTGAATCTGGTGCTTATTGTATTTCTCTGATTGAAGGAAGATATTGTACATAGAGAGAGAAAGAAGATTTACTCAATGACAGGTAGCAAGATAAGAGTAAGAAGCAACAATAAAAAAAAGCTCTCACAGTACAATAGAGAATGGAACCAGAAATGTAATTTGATTCAAAATGTAATTTGATTCAAAATGCGGTGACTATTATTTGTGTCTGCAGGTATGATAAGAGCTCTGAATACACTTTGCATGCTTAACCTATGAAGGCAACCTTCCAAGTGGTTCAAATTCAAGCTTAGCTTATGTAAGTAATATGCTAATTGCTATTTTTTGACTGTAAGATTTGCTTCAGGTAGTCTTGGAATCACTTTGCTGGGACTTATTCAGGTTCCTACTAGCCTTTCTGAATTCATGTCTTTATTGATCCACCCTATAGAATTGAACCATGCATATATGTTATTTTATTTTATGTTATGTTATTTTACAGTTGTTTAGTACTTTTCATATATAGAACTCCAAAATATCCTTATTTGTTATATTTATGCTTTTGAATTGTTTCTTGGGCTGTCCAGACTGACTTTAGGGAAATGATTGCTAGATTAGAGGAAACCAACATTGGTCTGAAAATGCAGGTATGCTTTCTCTATCTTGGTACCTTGTGCTCCAATTTGGTTATATAATAAGGTTTGCTATTATCAAGCATCCTCTTGTGCACTCTCATCTAGTTGGTTTTTCTTGAATGCTTATTTGTTTAATTCCTTGTATATAGCTTTAGTTGATGGTAACTTCAACTTTGATCTCACAGCCCTCTCATATCCAGTTCCTCTTGCCCTATTAATTGGTGGTTTTCCTGCCGATCAATGAATTAATTGTATGTTAGTCAACATGAGATATTCCCTGACCTTTATTTTTGTGATTAATTTACTACCTACTAGTGGTCAATCTTATTACATCACCATCAAGAACTTGTTTTTTTTTTTTCATGGGATTTTGTGCTATTCCACAAAAAGACAAAAAAAAAATCTTTGCCACACTGCTGAGTTGATGTGTCGAATCACTATTCTACTTTTAGCACTAAAATATTGTGAAAGCAGGATGTCAAT
This sequence comes from Calamus simplicifolius, assembly GCA_900491605.1. Taxonomy (NCBI): domain Eukaryota; kingdom Viridiplantae; phylum Streptophyta; class Magnoliopsida; order Arecales; family Arecaceae; genus Calamus; species Calamus simplicifolius. The sequence continues at coordinate 638,239 of UESW01004503.1, forward strand.
TAAATTGTTGAGAATTTAACAACATTGAGCACAGGGCTTGAGCATTATTTTTATATCACCTTCTCACCAGGTTATCCATGTAACTTATCCTCTTGTTAGCTGGCAGATATCTTCCTAAAGGCTGACCAGATACATGTTTTTTCTAGTGGGCAGGGCAGTATGCATGACCATCCACGAACTTGAGAGATTAATCACTATTTAGTTTACACCTTTCTGGGTTTTACTCGCGTAGGTTGTAGGGTTAATACTATCACTGTTATAGTCACTTTGCCTATGATGTAATGGTTCAATCATAAACCATATGTCTCTGTATTTTGCTTGATATTTCTGCTTCCCATGCTCATATTCATTATCAATTTGTAAGCCTAAAGGTTTGTTCTGCAATAATTCTTTCTGTAATTTTCAAGCTAGAAATCACCTTATATTTCATTCCTCTATTTTATTGTGGGATACTGAATCTTTATCAAATGTTTTGTAACGTTAACCAAAACAATTTTCTAAATTAAGAATCATCTTTATGTAATACATCCAAGCTTGAGTTAGCCAATCTGAATGCAATAAAGTCTTGACTATATCTCATCAAATTGGTTAATTTCTGAGGTCAATTTGGAGTGATAGAATAATTCCCGGGCTAAAGCATGTTGATATGACAGAGATGACTCAAACTTGGTATGCTTTGGTGGGTGGCCAATGGTTGCTTTAAGCATTTAATACTCAACAGAAGTATCTTGCCATGTGCACATGTCATGCATGAACATAATATGTTACTCAACTACATTTTTGTCTGTGTTTCTGATATGACTATTAAATAACAAAGCTCGTCAGGTGAAGGAGTTGGAAGAATCTAGAAGCAATATTCTTCAAGAAAACCAATGGTTAGCGGAAAGCATATCAGGATTGGAATTGAGGATACAACAGCTTGAAAGAGAAGCTTCTTTCTATGCAACTTCCAAAGTGGAGATGACAAAGGTTATCTTCTGCCAGCTTTTCAATTGCAAATGCTCTAAAAGTTTATTGTGCTTTTTATGTACTTGAACTTTGCAAATCTAGATGTATTCGTCAAACTACTTAAGTTTGCCATAAATTCCTATGCTACAATTATTTGCTACATGCTGCCGTGAAAGTCCAGGCTTTGATATGTTCTGCTGAAAGTTGAGGTTGGGGAATGTTGGACACTGCCAAAAATTTGTAGGATAACTGTTGGTTGAAGAAGTTGAAAAATATGTCCTTCTATATTGTGATAGATTATTTGATCAGTTTCATCTCTATAAAATTGTCTTCTTACCTACTGTTAATGAGTTTGCATCCAAATCATTATACTAGGTTGGCAAAATCACAGAAGGTAAATTCAAATCAACTAGATCTCTGCGTCACCAAGTAAAGCCATTCTCTTTTGTGTTGAAGGATCATGTGCTGCACCCCTGGAAAACCAAAACATTAGTAAATTAAGAAGATTCTTGCATGAGAGTTTTTTTTTTTAAGTGCTCTCTCATTCTCTCTCTCAATAAAAGCACGAATCGGATATTCTAGGGGGTATGATCACTGCAGCAATGCTCAATTCACCTCTTTTAGATCCACTCTTCTTACACCTATTATTATACTGTCAGACCTTTTAACTTTACCAAGGTTTCTGATCGTCAATAATATATCTGAGAATCTCAGAATAAGCATGTTTGGTATGCTATGTCATCACGGAAGAGATTTTATGCATGAAATCAATATGAAATAACACTTAACAACTTCAGAATTGTTCTCATGAGACGTGGTAGGACATTGACAGATGTCTCAATGTAGGCATGAAATTAGAGTTAAGAGTTAAGAGTCCTGGTCTTGCTGATGAAATTGGAGCCAGATAATTGTAACAACAGTGATACCAACTCATACCGAATGTACTGTGCCTTGTTGGTACCAAATCAAGACTCAGTACTGGTACAGTCTCTGTATGCTGAACTAGCCTATGTACCTGGCATACTTACACTTTATTACTGCAGTTCCAGTATGGAGTTTGGTGCTGAGATGACAAACATTGGAACAGAGTATAGTATTTTCCACTTAATATTTAATATTAGTTACAAATAAAGTACTTTGGTTACCACTTACCACTTAACACCCTAAGGTTACAAAATAACCACCATAAAGGTAATCTCCGTGCTAATGACTCCTACATCTACAAGTACCTGGTTGATAAGAAGATCTTAAAGTATCACAAAAATATCACACTCATGGTTACTGAGGTGAAAAGAAAAACCTGACAAATACCTGGCACCTAAAAAATATACACTGGCTGTCAAAAAGTGAACTGAATTGAAAAAAACCAGAATGCTTAAAAATAAAAGAACATACACAGAAGAAGGGAAGATGAGCTCTGGCCAAGAGATGGAAACTAGAGCACCAGTTGACAGTTCTTGCTTCTATCTATACTTTGCCCCTTCATCACATTAGACCATGGATCAATACATCTAGTCCCCCACAAAACAACAAGTGATCACTTACAAGAAGGCTGGAGCATAGCCACAGACTTTGTTTAAATTAACATTTAGAAAGTGATGGAATCTGAGAGTACGGTTTAGTTTAGAGACAAGGATTTATGATTTTCAGGTGCAGGCTATCTAAAGGAAAGTGGTTGAAGTTAAGGACCAAAGTTTGAAGCTGAAGGTGAGGAAAGCAACTCTCTAGGTTCACAGATCTCCACCCGAGCTAGGATTCAGTCAATGGATAGTTTAAAGCAAGATTTAAAAAAATCTGGTGTTGGTGTTAATTTTGGTTCTGACTCGTACCAAATAAGCAGCAGTTTCAATCAAATGGCATAGTTTGAAAACAAGGAAAACTTTGGTGCCAGTTTCAATTCTGTTCTTGCTTATACCAAATAAGTTTCCGTTTCAGCAGCTTTGCTGATTACAGTTTGAAATTCAGATCATTCAACTGAAAACTGTTAAAATAATGAATAATGTTAACTAAAACTAGAGGTATTAAAAGCAAAGAAAAGTAAAATTATTTAATACATTAACTGGACATTATTTCAAAGTGTACTAAGTAGTTTGGAAGCTCTGGATGTATAAATTCGGTGACTTCACATTCAGACAATCAAAAAGTAAGTTAAAATGGTGTCTAGAGTGTAATATAGCAATTACTATTTGGTTAAAATCTAATATAAGAAAAACTATCTTTTAGGATTGAGCCATATCCATGTCTAAATTTTACTTTAAAAGCTCGTATAGATATAGCATATCTTCACAAAACCCATAAAACTAAGTTTAATCGTGCCAAATTGTGACAGATAGACTGTATATACAAATATTGTGACAGGTTATTCTGTCTGAAACTCTAAATCTAGTCCCAATTTCACATGAATTCCAACCAAAACAGAAATGTTTGATTTCTCTTTCGAAGTTTATGATATATTAAACCATGGTTGGAGGGTGACATATCTCTCCCAAGCCCATATAGTTAGAGGGCCATCATTCATGTGAGTACCTAGAGGAAGGGCAGATAGATTTTGAGAAGGTGACGATGCGTAGGGGGGGTGGGCGCGTGGGCTGGGGGGGGGGGTTGAGGTTTTGGCGGGTAATAAGCGCGTGGGCTGGGATGGGTTGGGGTTTTTTGGGTAATAAGTTGCCGACGCTTGGGTGGGGGGTGGGCGCGTGGGCTGGGGGGGGGGGGGGTTGAGGTTTTGGCGGTAATAAGCGCGTGGGCTGGGATGGGTTGGGGTTTTTTTGGGTAATAAAGTTGCCGACGCTTTTTAAAGCATCGGCAGATTATAGTTTCTCCATGCTTTTAAAAGCGTCGGCATTTTACCGATGCTTTGTAAAGCGTCGGTAAACTTCTTCTCCACCCCCTTTCTAACGACGCTTTTAAAAGGGTCAAAAGTCTATATCCGATGCTAAAAAAGCATCGAGAAATAGCTTTAAAAGCGTCGTTATCCCTTGTATTTACTGTAGTGTATCATGAGGAGAATCTGGAGTGCGCCGTGTGCCTAATGGAGTTCAAAGAAGGTGATAAGGCCCGTCTTCTCCCGAGATGTTACCATAGCTTCCATGTTGAGTGTGTTGACATGGCTCGGCTCTCAGTCAACCTGCCCACTCTGCCGTGCCGCCGTTGTATCAGAAACTCCCGGTTAGGCCATGAAAGGCCTGTTGTTCATGTGCCAGTGCTGAAGAATAATTCTTCCTCTGCCTTGCATTATTTGATGGATTCTAATCTTTTTTAATGGCCTTCTTTTTATTTTTTTATTTTTTAAAAAGGTACATGAAGTCATTGTTTGAAAGGTTGGGCTTTTCCCATCCTGACATTAATTAAAAAAAAAAGAATTCATTGTTTGATTCGATGTGAGTGGTTTTCTAAAGGACCGGCAGTCTCAGCATGAATGAAGCCTTGGCTATCATGACAACGCAATTGCCCATTCCCCTGTTCTGAGAGTATCAAACCTATTTTAGTTTTATCAGAGGTTAGCTCCGTCCAAATGGGTTCAGCAAACAGGCCCTACTAAGATTAATGCAACTTAATAATAAGATGCAGCATAGGCCACGAGTAACTTTCTTTTGTTTCCATAAGAAACGATGTTTATTAGGCAATTTCATTTGCCTGAAAATCTTTGCCATAAAGCACCTGATTCTTCTCCTTATGAAACATAAGGGCCAAAAAAAAAAAAAAGCACCCAATAGAATTGCAACATTTATTGGAAGCATATTTTTGTTAATAAAAAGGTAGAATAGTGAATACAAGAAGTTTTTATTTGAAGGATTTGAATTTTTGAGGATAATAATGCAATTAGTGACGATGCAAGGTTGCCTGCAGGGCATTATCAGATTTCTTATTCAAAATTGAATGATGGATAATATATCTGTCATCACCGACATGCAATCAATCACTTGTTTAAGTAGTAAAATTGTTATGTTAACTGTAAGTATACTAATTTTCATGAGCGCGTGTTAGAAGATTTAATAGCTAACTACTCTGTCCTCTAATAATTAAGAGAATTGCTAAGCACAAGTGTTCCAACCAACCACCATTTTTTGGTTAATACATCAACATTCAATATTATAATTATCATATTTTTTAATAAGAAATGCTTTGCATTATCTAAATCTTCTTGAGACACATATTGGCTTGGTTGTGAGCCGTTTCTGACGTGATTTGGGCTAACGGCTATTAGGTCTTTAAGGACATTATGGGCCAAGCTGTTGGAGCTTTTATGAGCCGAACCTATAAATAGGATAAAGGATTCAAGATGGAGAAGAAGATATGATTTGGTGTAGCCTATAAGTTTTTTTTATCTCAATTTATTTCTATATTTTATTAAATTTTTTTGAAGCATCTGAAGGTAATCATTGGGTTTGCACCTTCACACGATCGTGCTCGTAGTAGGAGGATCGGGTCGAGCTGGGTCGTTGTACCTTGGAGACAGATCGCCAATAACCTGCACGAAAGGACGAAAATATGATCCTTAGGGCAGTGTCTAACACGCCTCGATCCTGATTTGATCCATATTATCTTTTAGTTTTTACTTTATTTTGTATTTAAAAATTTTATAATATATTTCTAGTAATTATCTAGGAAAGGATTTTTTAGCAAGATCAAAAATATTTT